>PVLC010002318.1:0-52235 GCA_004027655.1 Graphiurus murinus | reverse complement strand
ATAAAAATCCAGAAACAAACCCAAATATATGCAGATTTGATATATATATAGGTCGCATCTCAAGTCAATGGAAAAAGATGTATATTTCAATAAAAATATGTGGACAACTAGGTAGGCATCTATAAAAAATAATTTTGATCTATGTTTAATGCCTTCTGCCAAGAAAATTCAAATCCATCAAAAGTAAGTATTTTTAAAAAGTGACACTACATAAGTACTAGGGGAAAGATGGAGTTTTTTATAATCCAAGAATTAGGAAGTAATAAAACAATAATTTATTTCATTACATATACTTTTTGTTTTTTGCGGTCCTGAGGATGGAACCCAGGGGCATTCTACCTCTGAGCTACACTCCCAGTCCTATTCCTTATTTCCATACAGGGTTGCAGAGGTCCTCACTAAGTAGCCGAGGCTGGCCACGAACCTGGATTCTCCTGTCTCAGCCTCTCTCTCGTACTGGGATTACAAGTGTGCACCACCACACCCAGCTCATTACATATACATTTTTTACATGATAAAATGGCTGAAAATAAAGTTAAAAGACAAATAATAAAGTGGGAAAATAGTGACAACTCATTTCATAAGCAGAGAGCTAATTTAATTGATATAAAAGGGCTTCAACAAATCAATAAGAACAAGATCAACAAATTGATAGAAAATTAGATAAAGAAACAGTTGATGAGGTGCTGAGGGTATAATTCAGTGGTAGAGTGTTTGCCTATCATGTGTGAGGCCTTGGGTTCAATCCCCAGCACCACAAAAACAAAATAAAAGCAACAAAAAAGAAATTAAAAAAAGTTGGTTAGAAAACAAAACAAAAAAACCAGTTCACAGATGTAGATGGCTCAGGAAAAATTCTGCAACTTGCTCATATTAAGAGAAATGCAAGCCAGGCATAGTGGCACACACCTGTAATCTCAGTACTTGGGAGGCTGAGACAGGAGGATGACAGGTTCAAGGATAGCCTCAGCAACTTAGCAAGACTCTGTTTCAAAGTAAAAATATAAAATAGGGCTGGGGGTGTATAGCACAGAGGAATAATCCCCCTGTGTTCCATCCCCAGCAAAACACACACACACACACACACACACACACACACACACACACACGATAGAAGAGACAGAGAGACAGAGAGAGACAGAAAGGGAGAGAGAGAGAGAGGAATGCAAATAAAACTACACTGAGACACATTTTCATCAGGTTATCAAAGATAAAAAATAGCAGAAATGTAAATTGTTATAACTTTTCTCCATGACAGTTTGGCTGTATCTACCACATTGCAAATATATCCATCAACCTATTTCTTATGAAATTTTCACACAATCTTATTTTCATATATGTGAGTTATATATATGTAGCATTGTAATAGCAGTTCCACCATTGTGGGAGTGGTTAAATGAATTATTGTACATGGATTACTTATAATATTCCATAGAAAAATGACAAAACAAATCTATATGTATGGATATGGAACAATTTGTGAGATATGTTTTTTAAGAAAAGGAAGATATAAGGCAAATTAATTGCTAGTTTTGAAAAAGAACAAAGTTAGAAGACTTACACTAGTTGATTTTAAAACTTAATGTAAATGATTATATTCCAATTAGTATTGTACTGATATACAAATATATAGATATCAGTCGAACTCCTAGAGAATTTGGAAATAGAAACACACATATGACAATTGATTTTTGACGAAGGTGCAAGCATAATTCAATGTAAAATTGATAGTCTTTTCAACAAATGATGCTAGAACAACTAGATGTCTGTATGGGAAAAAATGAATCTTGCCCTCTATCAAACATCATCACAAAAACTATTTTGAAATGGAACATAGACCTAAACATAAACTAAAATTATGAATCTTCCAGAAGAAAATATAGGAAAAAATCTTGAAGACCTTGAGATAGACAAAGATTTCTTAGCCTATGAAAAGCATGAGCCATAAAAAAAATTTTAAAATAAATTATTTTTCATCAAGATTAAAACCTTCTAGTCATCCAAAGTCATTGTTAAAAACATTAAAACTGGGATAAAATATTTACCACAAATAGGATATTAATAATCTCTTAATGTCAATAATATTTCCCACAAAACAAGATACACAGATGACAAGAACACATGAAAATTAAAGCTACAATGAGATATTACTTCATAACCACCCAAAAACTAAAATTGCAAAGATTGATGGTACCAAGTGATTATGAGGATATGGAGGAACTGGAACTCTCAAACACTTCTGGTGGGAATCAACTTCTTTGGAAAAGAGATTGGCAATTGCTTGTTAAGTGAATGCTGTAGTTTGGATCTGGAATGTCACCCAGTGGTCCATGTGTTGAGGAAGGTGCCCATCACCTTCCTTAGCCCATGGTGCTATTGGAAGGTGATGGAACTTTTAACTTGGAGGGCTGCTCTCCCTTAGAGAGGATAGTAGGATCTGAGCCATTTGCTCTTCCTCTCTTTCATGTCTAGGCCAGAAGGTGTACAACTGTCCTCCACTGTGCACTCCCACGGTAATGTGTTGCCTTGCAACAGGCTCAAAAGCAACAGGGTTAGTACATTATGAACCTCCAAAACTGTGAGCCAAAATAAGCTTTTCCTCTTTATAAGTAAGTTGATTATCTCAGGTATTTGTTACAGCAATGGAAAGTTGACTAGGACATAGTTACTGATAGACCTAACAGATGCACTCCTAGATATTTATCTAGGAAAACTGAAAACGTATGTCCTCACAAAGATTTGTACTACGAATCTGTATTTATAACAACCTCAACCAGGAACAATCCAAATGTCCCTAACAGGTGAATACAGAGAAGTTATGGTATGAATATATCAAATGCAATATACCACATCATCCATACAGGATGGAATATTTTTCAGCAGTAAAAAGGGACAAACTTAGTAATAAAAGCAACATAAATGAGTCTCACAGATATTATACTGAATGAAGGAACTCAGGTATGAAAGACTGCAAATTTTACAACTCTGAACTTACGTGGATTCTAGAGGAGGGAAAGCCATTATATAGTAACAGAAATCAAATGTCCTGGGATAGGACACGGGAAGGGGAGTAGGAAGTTTACTAAAAGGATCATGAGGGAAATTTGGAGGATGTGGAAATGTTCTGTATTTTGAGTGTGTTAGTGATTACAAGGAATATGCACGTGTCAAAGGTCATTGCCAGTACACCTGAAATGAATGTGTTTCCTTGTATATTAATTATACCTCAGTAAAAGCAAATTGCAGAAGAGTGTGTGTAGGTTTCAACCATTACACCATCCAGTTGTTTTTGAACACAGAATCTTTCTGAAACTATACGTGAGAAACCCTAGATGCTGATGTTCTCCTCCGTGAGAACTGGATGACTGAGGAAGAGACTCTTTGTAGCTTGTGAATACTCAAGAAATCAAGATATTTTTAAGTGTTTCATGCTATAGTTTGGATCTAGAATGCCCCCCCAAATCCCATGTGTTAAAGGCTTAGTCAGTTTGGTGCTGTTGGGAGGTGGTGGAATTTCTGAGAGGTGAGGCCTAGGGAACGGCAGTTGTGTCCTTGGCAGTGTGTCCTTGATGGGATCACTGGGACCCCAGCCTCTTCCTGTCTATCTCTTTTGCCTCTCAGCTACTATGAGGTAATGGCCGCCTGTCCCATGTGCTCCTGACGTGATATATTGCCTTGCCACAGGCCCAAAATCCATGAGGCCAGTTGACTATAGACTAGAAGCTTTGAAACTGTGAGCCAAAATAAACCTTTCCTCCTTGCAGGCTGTTTATCTCAGGTGATTTGTCACAATGATGGAAAAGTGATTAACACACTTCTCCATTTCCATTATTTTCTACTTCTTTTTAGATATATTTGGAGTTCTTTTTAGATATATTTGTAGCTCCTCCATCTATCTTTCTTCTCAATTACTTTTTCATACTTTAAAATATCATTCATTGTCCTACTTTCAGATGAACTTCTCAATAATTGCTTTTAATTCTTTAGTTTTCTGTTTAATTATGTCCAGTCTAGAATCTATATCAGCTATCAATTTTTTTTTACCAAAAATACTATATATTTCACTTCTAAGATTTTTAATTGGTGTTTTAACTGTCCAGATGTTCTTTTCTAGTTTTGCGTGTTTTATTTTAAAATGTATTGTTACTACTTATATGCTTATGAAAATAGATATTATTTTTCTTAATAGTTGTGAGCATCCTAAACATACTTATTATAGCCAGGCTGTTTGACAAAATTTCAATCTTGGAATGAAATAACATTCCAATTATTGCTTTGGTTGTCTGTTTCTCTTATCCTTTGATTTCTTTGTGTATTTTGGAATTTGGGTTTGCTGACTCACTTTCATTGGAAGATTTTTGTTGTTGTTTTGGTTTTTTTGTTTCTCTTTTTGGCTCACTTTTTCTGCTTAGTGATTTTATACTAGCTTTAGGATCTGGTCTTATATAAGCATTTGGGGGCAGCTACTCCCCCAGTACTATCGAGACTATTCTATCACTGAACCATCTGGGAGCTGGCTCATTTGCTATTTTCTAGGGTGTATCTCTCTTTTCTCATCTTTTTAGGCCAGTGGCTGGTTTTAAGTCAGAGCTCCAGCCAGTGGTTATTAGTTTATTTCAGGTTCCTTTCTGAAGTTAGGGAGCTCCACTCAGTCCCTGGCATTGGTCAATGAATATGACTCTAGACACCCACCCCCAGCACTGCTGGCCCCTGCTTTAAGATGGAAGCCCAAGCTAGGTGTGGTGGTACACACTTGTAATCCCAGTATTTGGGAGGCTGAGACAGGAGGATTGCAGGTTCACGGCCAGCTTCAGCTATTTAGACCCTCTGCAGCAACTTAGTGAGACCCTGTTTCAAAATAAATAATAAAAAAAAATAGGGCTGGGGAGCTGGGGATGTAGTTCGGAGGCAGAATGACCCTGCGTTCAATCCCCAGTACTGCAAAAAAGAAAAAAAAAAAGAAAGAAAAAAAAGAAAAAAAAAAAGGAGGCCCAGCACATCCTGGCTGTAGTCCTGCTCAATGTATTCTGGTCCAATGAGATATTGGTCTTATTTCTCTTTCTGTTTCTTTGAAATAATTCTCCTTTTTTTTTTCCTTTGTGTTTGGCATGGGATGAGGGTGCCTCTTACCTTCATATTCTCATTTAAATAAACTTTAAAGCTGGGCATGGTGGTGTACACTTGTAATCCCGGTACTTGAAAGGCTGAGACAGGAGGATCACAGGTTTGTGGTGAGCCTCAGCAACTTAGGGAGGCCTTCTGCAACTTAGTGAGACCCTGTTTCAAGATAAAGAATACAAAATAGGACTGGAGGTGTAGCTCAGAAGTAGAATGCCCCTGGGTTCAATCCTCAGTTCTACAGTAAATAAATAAATAAATAAATAAATAAATAAACAAACAAACAAACAAATAAATAAACTTTATGTGTATTCAACTTTCTTATTTAGAATTATCTGGAGAAATAATGTCCATAGTCTCATAGGTTGGCTATCCTAGTTATAGTTGCTAATACAAATTTAAAATAGCTGACGAGTGAATGATTTTGAAGTGTTTACTTAGATTGCCTCCAAAGCATATCCTACATCATTTTTTCTCAAATGTGTATGTGAACCATCTGGAGAATCTAATTAAAATGCATGTGGTGATGAAGGAGGCCCGAGTTGGGCTGGGATTCCGTATTTCTAGTAAGGTCCCAGGTGAAGCTAGTTGCTGGTTGGGAAACTATATTTAGGCTTGTACAGCACTTGGAGAAACACAGGACAAGAAGATACTCAGTAGTAATCATCAGTGCTGGGACCTGACCCTGGGTGGTGTCCCCCCAAGCCTCAGCATTGGGCCACTTGTGCCTGGTTGGTGTCTTCTTCTGCCCTCAGCCCGAGTCCCTGTTCAAGTGGTGTGAGGGACAGCTACTGTGTCTTGTGTCAGATCACTTCCCATCTGCAGCCTATTGAACTAGATTTCTCTACTAGCTGCCATCCCGGGACCAATTCTTTCTCAGGAGGGAAGATCCATTATATAAATGTCCCCCTGCTGGCCTTCCACATCAGGTCAGGGCCCAGGCACACCTGAATTCAAGGTGAATAATGATTTGTTCTTGAACAGAAGCCCCACTTCTGAGACATGTATTCCTACCTGGGCTTGTGCCTCATGAACAGGGCCCCTTTTCATAGGGGATCCTATTCCACACACTCAGCAACGTGTTCTGGAAACACACAGGATGCTTGTCACCCTGAATTTCTCTCCAGTATCTTCTTAAATAAAAGGCACTGTAGGGCGCTAGGGTTTGGATACCTTATCTTTAAGACACAACCTAGCCCAGAACAAATAAGCAGCAGCCTTGAGCATCTGGAGGTCTTACCAGAAGGTACTGATGTTTCAGAATAATGTTTGTACAGAAAACCAGATATGGTAGGTAAAGGCAGAAGTCCAGGGGGTTCTTTCAGGACCCCATGCAATATTCTATCTAAATTCACTTATATTCTTTTTTAAAAGAGAGGTGTATATTGTTTAGTGTATTTGAAGGCAACTTCATCTTGCGGAATTGCTATTTAATCACGAAGGTGCTGTGTTTCTGTGAAATAAGCCAGTGGCAATTTCGCACTAGTAAGTCGTTCATGGTGCTGAATTGCAATTTGAAGTGCAGAAACATTTTTCTATCCCCATCAATCTGCAGTGGACCCAAAGGACAAGCCATCTTGGGAACACGAGTCCAGAGCTCTCCAACTCAACACTTAGGAAATGAGTTTGGTTTTTTATCCTTTATGCTTGCTCATCTAATAATGATGAGATTTACCATGGAGCAAGATGTCTTGGCTCTTCGTAATGACTTTCACATCATTCAGTATTCAGCTAGCATGGAGCTCCAACAGATTAGAAAGCCAACTGAAGAGAGAGGTGGGCACATCTGGATTTAGCTGTGATTGGTGTTTTCTTGGATGTGTTCTCCTATCTGTGATTCTTGGGCAGAAGCTGTAACTGACAAGTTTGTGTGTGAATGATATTCTGGAATCCGGAGACCCACTCCCACCTGTATGACCAGCTGGTCCTCAGATTCTAATATTGGCATGGGAAACACTGGAGGACAAACCAAAATCATTGCAATAACACATACAAGTCAAGAATTCCAACTACAAAGGGGGTTTGATCATGATGTCAAACCCAGGACCAACCCCAGAGATTCTGAAGTAGTGATCTGGAATGGAACCCAGGAACCTGCATTTTTAACCAGCCTCACCCCTCTCTAACCCAGGTGATGTGAAGACCACCCCTTATAGAATGTCCCTCAAAGGCTCATATGCTAAAGACTTGGTCACCAGTCTGTGGTGTTACTGGAAGGTGGGGGAACCTTTAGGAGGTGGGACTTAGTGGAAGGAAGTGAGGTCATTGGGAGTATGCCCTCAAAGGGGATTTTGGAACCCTCTCTCTCTTGGCTTCCCAGCTGCCAGGAGGTGCTTTTCTCCATCATGTGCACCCCACCATGATATTCTACTTCACCGCAGGCCCCAACACAACACAGCCTTCTGACCCCGGACTGAAACCTCCGAAACTGGGAGCCAAAATAAACCTTGCCTTCTTTTAAGCCATCTCAGGTATTTTGTCACAGTGACAGAAGTCGAACACATCAGCCACCCTTGGAAGAAGCTCGGTGAATAGGAAGAACCTGAGGGCCTCAACCTTCCTCACCTCCTGCTGTGCATGAAGCTTTGTAGGAAAGAAAGGAAGGGAGCCTGGTTTGGCTTCGGCAGCATCCTTCCTGCCTACTCACTAATGGGTCCTCTGTGCCTCAGTTTCTCATAACATAAGGTGTGTGACACGGACCTCTGTCACTGGAGAATGTGCCAGCAAATGAACTCATGAGAAGGAGAGCTTGAAGGAGCAAGGAGTTATCACGAGACCAACATTGTGATTGTATGTAATGGAGAATTATGATTGTTGTTTCTTTGAGATTTTTGAAGGGGCCCAGAATTATTACAAAAGAGGAAGATTTCACATAGGGAGGAAATTAGCCTCCAGGGAGCTAGCATTGTTCTTCTCTGTTGCCATGGACCAGGAGTGGGTGGATTTGTCTGGGTATCTTGCCATTTTGACAAAATTTGGGGAATGAGAACCAAGTGAATCTAGAGGGAGGAGGGGTTGATAAGCTCCAGGTGCCCACTAAGTTCCCTGGGTTTCCTTTAGTGTGTCTTCCTTATAGGAGACTGTGAGTCCCGAGAGGAATGTCATATCCAGTGCTGTACAGCCCAAATTTGCAGGGTCATGAAGCTCTGCAGTTCCTTTATGCATGTTTAAGAAAAGCTTAATGCCTTTTGACAGTAAGAGCCCTGAGAACTCACTATCACATCAGAGAATCCTCGGAGGGAGAGTATTCCTGAGCAAAATCTCCCAGGTCCCACCCATGCAGGCCATTTCTGCCTCAGGAACTCAGCCACACCAGTTGGCTAGGTGCCTGAGCCAAACCTAAGGCCCCAAGGCTTAGGGGAAGGTGGTCTAAGTTTCATTTCAAGGTAAAACCTGATTTATTTTTCAGCCAGGGAAAATATAAGAGAAGGAAGGTTTCGTTAGTCACTTTTTAGATAAAAACATAAGGCTCTTTAAAAAAAAAAAAAAAATCACTTTCCTAGCGCTGAGTGGTATTCAACAATTTTGCAATTAAAATGATAATGAAACATTTTTTACAAGAACTTCTCTTTAAAATCAGTGCGATGGGTTCACAACACACCATTAGAGGGAATTATGTAAAGCAGCCTCTCTGTTCCAAGTTTTATTTTAAGGTTTAATTTATGCCAGATTCTGCAGGAAAAACCGTCCATGTGACAAGCCTGCTAACAGATGTCAATTTAGTTTTATAGCACATGCCTGCACTTCAGAGTCGGAAAATGAAGATAATTCTTTTTGCCTGCTGTTTATTACACACCACAGCTTCATAACACTACGCCCCAGAGGAGAGCTGATTAATAACCTGCGGGCAAGCAACTCGCCGGCTCTATCGTCCCCAGCGCTAAGCGCAAACTTTACTTCACGTTTCTATTTTGGATTAAGAGAGGTGCTGGGAAGAGCAAAGGTGACAGAAAATGGGTATCCTCTGTTTTAATATCATCTAGAGAAAAGATGCTGCTGCAGTATAAGTGACATAAGAATAAGATAAAAATAATTATTTAATGAGACAGAACTATATTGAATTTATATTAAATTTTTATAGTGTTGGTGGGTAAAACAAAGTAACTCTATTCGATCAATAGAATGTCAAACTTAACCATAACAAAGAATCTTTACTTCTTCCTATTCACAGAGCCCGTTTCCGTATATCCATATGGTACCGTTATTAGGAGTTTATATGTTGCACTTCTGTTCACATCCCCACCCATCTCTCTGTTGTGTGTGCGTGTGTGTGTGTGTGGTACTAGGGATTGAACCCAGGGCATTCTACCTCTGAGCTACACTCCCAGCCCTATTTTATTTTTTATTTTGAAACAGGGTCTTGCTAAGTTACTGAGGGCCTTGTGCAAAATTGCTGAATCTGACCTCTAACCTATGATCCTCCTGTCTCAACCTCCCAAGTACTGGAATTACAGATGTATGCCACCATGCTGGGCTTTATTAAGCATATTCTATATGCAAGATCCTATGTTTAAATAATAAAAATGCTATGACAAACAAGTTTCCTTTTAGTTTTTTATTTATAATTGTAGTAAAATACATATAACAAAAAACTTACTATCGTGACCATTTTTAAATGGCCCAATAATGTTTTTAGTGGTGATATATTCACATTATCATTCATCTAATCTCCAGAACTTTTTCATCTTGCAAAATAGAAAGCATGTATCCAATAAACAATAATTCCCCCTTCCTTCCTCCCCTGAGTCCCTGGTAATCTCTAGTCTATTTTCTACCTCTATGAATTCACCTATTCTGGGTACCTCATATAAGCGGAATCATACGATATTTTGTCCTAGTTACCAAGGGCCTGAATGGCTCATTCACCCACCTACAAAATACTTACCCAAAACAGACTAAGCATCAGAAATGCAAAAAATAAATAACAGATTGGATTGGATTTCTCTATTCAACATTCCTATAGCACACCAGACCTTTTTCTGTAGCATTCATTACAGGATCATATTTCTGTCTCTGCAGCTACATATTATTCTCAAAAGACTTGTTTATGGGAACATAACGTGATGTATCCACTATGCAAAACAGTATGGTGGTTCCTCAAAAAATTGAAAATAGAGCCACTGTGTGTCCAAAATGTCTAGCTCATTTTACTTAGCGTAATCTTCTTAAGGTTCCTCCATGTAGTAGCATATGTCAGGATTTCCTTCCTTCTGAAGGCTGAATAATATTCCGTTGTATGCATGTTTCACATTTTGTTTATCCATTCATCTGTCAATAGACACTTGAGTTGCTTCCAGCTCTTGCCACTGTGAATAATGTTACTATGATATGAGTGTACAAATACCTCTTCTAGATCCTGCTTTAAATTATTTTGGATATATACCCATAAGTGGAATTAAGGACATATGGTAGTTCTATTTTCAATTTTTTTTGAGGAGCCACATACCATTTTCTGTGTTTTATGTTCCCATAAGCAAGTCTTTTAAGAATAACATGTAGCTAGAAAGACAGAAATGTGATCTTGTGATGAGTACTGCAAAGGAAAGGTTTGGTGTGCTATGGGAATGTTTAATAGAGAAATCCAATCCAGACTGTTTTTCATTTTTTTCACTAGTGGGCCTTGGTAAGTGTTTAGTAGGTGGCTGAATGAGTCACCTAGACCCGTGGTGACTATGCTTTACTCCTTTGTTTCCTTCCTGCTACTCATTTGCCCTCCACCTCTACAAAAATGGCACTGGAGAGAAACTGGAATACTTCTGCAAAATTCTTGGCTTGGGGTCAAACCAGATTGAACAATGAAAGTCCTACATGCCTCTTAATATACAGATATCTGAGATGGGGACACTGAGGTCCAAGACAGTTTACCAAGAAGGTAGAATTATGTAACCCAGTCACTCACCAGGACTCCTTACTTGTTGATAGTTTCCGGATTTTTCTCTATTGATTATTTATATTGATGGTTATTGGCTTTTTCTCTTTTGATTAATGGTTACTAGCCTTTTCTCTATTGATTTCTAGTGAGATTATGGAAGACATTTTTTTTTCAATCTGTATATGCTTTATTATTCAAGGATATTGAGATACTTCCACCAGAAAGATCTGTGCCTTTTCTTTGGAAGTGGAGGAGGAAGCATTTCATGTAGGTGTAATATGAAAGTATGGTAATGTTGGCAAGTGTTAGAATATATGGGGAGAAAGTGTTTTATTTTTAGAGCATTGCTTCTATTCGCTAAAGAAGTTTTTTTACATAAAGATAGCAAAAGGGCCTCTTGCTCATTTTCTAATTCAGCTTAAATCAGTAATATTTTGCTCAATTGCATTCTATTTATAGCTATTTTAAATTGAAATTTCAGTCTTGAGACTTGTCAAGAGAATTTAAGATATTTAAAAAATAGAGACATTATATTTAAAGACTTAAGCTTATTGTTCCTGATTTTATTAAAGGAATCTATTTATTTGATCCCTGAGCTAATGAAAGACATAGCTATTATTCTGTCCAATTTTAATTTTGCTAGTGATTGAGGCAAAAAGGCTGGCTACAAGAAATTTTGACACAACTCTTTCTTTAGAAATGTTTATTGGTTTTGCTATTTGCCAGGATGCTATCATGCTGATTATCTGGAGAGATCAGTTGTCTGTCTGAATGAGCCCTGGGGGTTTCTCTCAGTTGCTCTGCTCTGGTATTGTCTCAGAAGAACAAAACTGATGACACTTTTAGGGATGTTGGTTTGGTGACAGGTAGTAAACATTGGACCATGATGTCTAGTGGAAGAGCTGCTGGCTCTCAAGCAAAGAGACCCCAATACTAGCTCTACAACCTCTTAGTATGAATAGAACAGGTGAACTAGGTCCTCTGAGTCACAGTCCATGTTTTCTCTAAAGTTGAGATAGTGCCTTTCATGCAAGACAGTTAAGGGGATTAAAAACAGGAAGGACTATAAAGAACTTAGCATAGTGCCAATTTATGCTTAGATGGGAGCTGTATATTAAATAGTTATTGTATCAGATTGATCTTAATTATTTTAGAACAATATTAAAATACTGGGGATGGAGTATGGTATGAATGAGTTAGTATATTTTATTGCTCTTATATTTTCTTTGTGATAACAGAGAACTTCTATTAGGTCAACCATTTACTCTAGAAAATGTTAAAGAGAGTATTCTGAGTTGGATTTTGGAAGTATTGAGGACAATAGCAGTGTGAATATGATGTCCAGACATTTCTTCACTGTTCTTGGGACTTATTTTTCTGCAGTTTTAGCCAAGGGCATAACTGGTGTGTGTTTCAAACAGGTTATCTGTTTCATGGCATCAGTAGAAGTCTTATCATTCAGTAATCTTTCCATATGCATCTCTAGGCCAAAAGTACTTAGAGTTACATAGACTTATTAAATACATTATTGTGAAATAATTGAGGTGGTACTGACATCTTTAAAGGTATTTTTATTGGTGGATTGTAACTATACGTCATGATAGGGTTCAGTATGATAAAAACATACATGCACACAGCACTTGTTATGTGTTTCCCTCTGGGTCCTACCCTGCTTCCCACATACATAATATTAAAATTGGTATTGATAACTTCACATATGAACATAGGATTATTTGAACTGTTTCCACCGTCAAATCTCCCCTTCAACTACCCCGCCGGCCTCTCCAAATCCCCTCCCCCTATTTTTCTTGTGTCTCCACTTATTTTTTTAAAGTTCTTTTTGTTAAACAGTTTCTCTCTAGCTTCTACATGAGTGAAAACGTATGGCACTTCACTTTCTGGAACTAACTAATATCACTTAATATAATATTCTCTAGCTCCACCCATTTTTCCTGCAAATGACATAATTTGGTTCTTCTTTATGGCTAAGTAAAATTCCATTGTGTGTATATACCAGTTTTGTAATTCATTCATCTGTTGCTGGACTAGAGACTTTTTCAATAAGACCCCCAAATCTCGGGAAATAAAACCAAAAATCAATAAATGAGATGGCATCAGATTAAAACTTTCTGCTCAACAAAGGAAACCATCAAGAGTTTAAAGTGAGAACCTTTAGACTGGGAGAAAATCCTTGCCAGCTACTCATCTGATAGAGGATTAATATCTAGAATATATAGAGAACTTAAAAAAGCTAAACACTAAATAATAATAATAATAATAATAACCCTAGCCTGGTGTGGTGGTACACGCTTGTAATCCTAATACTTGGGAGGCTGAGACCCGAGGATATGGGTTCACGACCAGCCTCAGCTACTTAGTGAGGCCCTCTGCAACTTAGTGAGACCCTGTTTCAAAATAAAGAATAAAAAAAATAGGACTAGGGGTGTAGCTCAGAGGTAGAATGCCCCTGAATTCAATCCGTAGTACCACAAAAATAAATAGATAAATAAAAATAAAAAAATAACCCAATCAAAAAATGGGTAATGGATCTGAATAGATGCTTCTCAAAAGAAGAAATACAAATGACCAATAAGTATATGAAAAACATGTTCAACATCATTAGCAAGTAGGAAAATGCAAATCAAAACACAGTGAGATTTCATCTAACTTCAGTTAGAATATATTTTATATAGCAATAATTTCATGCTTTCACTACATTTGCTTTATGACATATTTCCCTCTAAGCACGGTGTCTCTCTCTATGTCTGTCTGTCTGTCTCTGTCTCTGTCTCTCTTCTCTTTCCTGAAACTCTTTATTATGTAATTTTGACTCTTTCTGTGGACATATTAGATATAGTGCTAACTCCTGGCTGAAAATGCTCAGGAATATTCTGGATAACTTGAATTATCTGACTAACTCAAAGAAGTGCTGTCGTTCACTTCTCTTGTTCCCTCCTATGCTATTATGTGAAATAGAAACATCTCATTTGATGTGTAAGGCCTGAGTTCAATTTTCTGACCTGCTTATTTCCCATTGACACCCTATGCTCCTACCTAACTGGTTTAATTTCTAACTTGCTTAAGTGCTTTCTTTCTGTGTGCCTTTAACCACAAATACTATTATTTCTAATATTTTC
Organism: Graphiurus murinus; assembly: GCA_004027655.1. Lineage (NCBI taxonomy): Eukaryota > Metazoa > Chordata > Mammalia > Rodentia > Gliridae > Graphiurus > Graphiurus murinus. The sequence continues at coordinate 38,108 of PVLC010002318.1, read as the reverse complement.
TCTATATTTGAACAAATAAAAGAATTTAACCTATCTCTCAAGTTCTATCCTACATGTCATCTTTTTCACAGAAGCTTTCTCAAAATCATTTGATTTAATTGTGTATTGCATAATGAAAGATTTGTGAGTTTCCCACTATCATTAATAAAGTAAAATAATTCACAGTACAAAATTTAGATAATACAGAACACAGAAAGTAAAAGGATGAAAAAGTTATCAATAGTTCTACTGGGTAGGTGTTATTAGTGTACATAATCTCTCCTTCTAGGTTTTCCCCTTGTTTGGTATATATATTTTAACAAAATTAAGTTGAGATCATGCTATATATACTATTTTGTAACCAGAGGTTTTAAAACTTAAAATATCTCAAATATTTTTACACATTAGTAAGCATTTCTTCTAGATATATTGAAGCATTGTTTGTAGTAGTAAAATTCTGGAAACAATATAATTGTCCTTTTATATGGAACTGAAAAAATGAAGTATGGTAAAACTCATACAATTTAATCTTCGATAACTATTAAAGTACATCTTACATACCTGTATTTTGTTAATATGGAAAGATATCCAAAATAAATTGTTAAGAAAAAGCAAAGTGCCAAACAGTGGGTATATTGTGACATCCACAATTTAAATAAAAATAAATAAGCATGCATACAAATATTTGTTTGCAAATGTACTTAAAAACATAAATCTCTGGGTAAAAGTACTGGAGACTTTTAGGTAAAGGTACTTTGAGTATGTTTGAATCTTAAGGTAAAAGGTTGTCTTGGGTAAAGGTATTGGGGGTTCTGGGGTGGGAAAAGATACTTCATTGTCCTTTTGAAGGGTTTGAACATTTTTTTACTATGTTTATTTTATACTTGTTTCCACAAGAATCTTAGAAAATATTTATTCACAATGTGACTTTAATGGCTGCATGTATTCTAGTGAATGGATGCACCATGGTTTATTTAACCATCCACCAATTGTTCTATATATGGAGTATTTCAAGTTTCAACTACCACAAACTGTACAGTATTAAGGCTGTTCATATGCGTTGCCAAATGACCTTCTAGAGTTTGCACCATCTAATTTACTGGGATTCGTCAATAGATATGATTGCTTACTTCTTTGAATTCTCAAAACTTTGCATTTTTTTAATGGAAGTTAACTAGCTCCACACATCGTCATAGAGATCTCTATGATACACCATGCATCCATCTAGATGATGCAGTATGTGTGTATCTATACCATACACTTTGAAATTGCAGAAACAGTGATTCTGTCATATTCATCTTTTTTTCCCCCATAGCAGCACACAGCACAGTGCTTGGCCTATGTGAAATGCACAGTAAATAAATACTGCATGCATTGGAATGAATGAGTGCCACACTGTTAGTGAGCATCCTTCTAAGGTAATGATAGTGAAACTTGTTCAGCTGGCTGAGCATCCAGAGGTCATGACCCTCTTTGTAGACTACCCTCCTCTTTGTGGAATGTCATGAAACACCAATATCTGTAATTTAATTAGAGCTAGGGTAATTTTACCAGGAGGAAATATGACTATTTATGTGTATGCAACATACAATCATGTAACCAAGCCACAGAACTAGGCAGTACTGACTACTTTAGGTTTCCTCATTAATAATCAGTTGCCACTTGTCACTTATTTTTCTTCTACTGGCTCTTGGTGGCAGACAATTAGGCAATCAGTGTGAAGGCCTAAGAGACACTGATGAGTTTTGTCATCTGGGAAATTACCTTGATGCAATATAGCCTCACATCTAACACTAGGTAAGCTACCTCAGAGGTAATGGATCATCAATTAAGATGTTTGAACGACGTGGCTTATTGAATCAATTAGAAACACAGTGGACAGTAAGGGGAGGGAGGTGGAGCAAGTTAATGAAAGGAGGACACTGCATGATCCTGATCAGCGGGCAAGTTTCCCTTGCCCTCACCCTCTGCTTTCTCCTCTCCCTGCCCTCTCCTCTCATCAGCCCTCTCACGGATGGTGTGGCCAGGAGGACCACAATCAAGGTTAGAGCATGGAGGTCAATCAGAGAGAGTCAGGGACAAGTGCTGCTGGGCACCACTGTGAGCTCATCAATTTGCCTATGAACTTCTATGGATTTTACTGTCAGAGTATCTGTGGGTCTGGAACACATGTCACCAATGGTTGGCCAATTTATGGCCTCATGAATACTGAATGACTCATATGCCTTACGTATGTTTAGTATTTAGTAGCCACTTCAGTTTCCAGTCAGCATTTCTATCCCTTTCTATGCTTAGCACACATACATATTATGTATTTTAATTATAACTAGTAAGTCTCATAAGTTACTCACTCATCTATCCTTAGTACATGCTGCAAATTTTACACATCCCAGGTGATCTCTCATGTTCTATAGAAGAACTGATACTCTCAAATATGACAAAAGCACATTGCCAGTTTAGAACTTAAAATAGACAAGACTGTGTTGACTAACTTTATTTTCACCCAAAATTCACTTTGCTGTTCAAGCACCTTGATATAACATTTGTGGAGCTTATAGTAGCCATAATGGGCCCTCATGAATAAACAGAGTGAACAAAGCGAGACATTTGACAATCCTGTGGAGTTGTTCTGTGCTTCACTTTTATGGTGCAGTAATTAGTTGTGGAAGATAGAACTGGATATGCATTCATCTGAGGACCTTCCCAGGAACCTGTTCTAATTATTTAAACAAGATTTCTTATGTGAATATGTCCTGTTATAATTCAACTCCCTTAAAGATGACTTGCAGAAAAAAAATTATTTTGGCATATTTTTAATTCCCATAGTACCTAAGTCAGTGTTTTATGACAAGTAAGAATTTTCCTCTTATTGTTCAACTCTGGTTCATTAAGACTAAGGAATGTCCTACTAGAGAACATGTGTTTGAGGCATGAAGTGTCTGGTCTCAGGCATAGAATAGCTAGGCTCTTAAAATTTCACAGAAAACCAGGCGTGGTGGCACGTACCTGTAATCCCAGTACTTGGGAAGCTGAGACAGGAGGGTTGTAGGTTCAAGCCAACCTCAGCAATTTAGCAAAACCCTCAGCAGCAAAACCCTCAGACTCTGTCTATAAACAAACAAATAAGTAAATAGAGCTAGAGGAATAGCTCAGAGGGAGAATCCCCTTGGGTTCAATCCCCAGTACCAAAAAAATAAAAGAAAAGAAAGAAAAAGAATTTTTTTTTCACAGAAAATTAAACTCACCAAAGCATTTATTACTCCTTCTTTAGCTTCTAGCATCAGTTTCTGCCCCAATCTACATTTTTAACACAAGCTGTATCAGAGGAAAGTGCAAAGATAAAGTTTAACATTTTCTAGCTTCCTCGTAAAAATGTGATATGGTCTAGAGAAGCCTAAAGTATGAGCAAGGAAATGATCAGAAGGAACATCTCCAGTTGCTGGAGAGTTGGTTCTCTGACTGCCGGGTATTCAATGAACACAAGGGAACAGGAAACAGAGACTCAGCATGCCTGTGAAATAATCACCTGGGCCTGTGTGGATTCTAGGAGGTAGAAAGGATATCAATCTTGCCAGAAGTGTTGTTTTTAAACAATACACACATATCACACACACACACACACACACACACACACACACACACACACACACACACACTCCAATATTATTGATGGCACGTCTAGTAAGCCTTCTCATGGAAGTTTCTTGAACTTTTCTCTCTCAAGGTTGGCTTATAGCAAGCAGAAGCTGAAGAAATTTTATCATGTGAAGAAAGCCAAACATCATTATTTTTACCTCTTATATATTCTGTTGTCAACAACATCCTTTTTTGTGTGTTTGGAGGAAAAGCAGAGTAATTTTGTATAGTTCAATTCAGACCAGAATATTCATATATATGTATGTATGTATATATATTTGTGTTAGTGGAGGATAGAGCCCAGGGGCATTCTACCTCTGAGATACATCCCCAGCCCTATTTTATTATTTTATTTTGAAATGGGGTCTCACTAAGTTGCGGAGGGCCTCACTAAGTTGCTGAGGCTAACTAGGAGCCTGTGGTCTTCCTGTCTCAGCCTCCCAAGTACTGGGATTACAAGCATGTGCCACCACACCTGGCTCCTATTTATATATTTAACATGTAAGTTAAGGGTTTTTAATCAAGACAAATTCACTTATTTATAAGAATATTCCACATTTAGGAATCAAAATGAGAAATAAGCTAGTATTGATAAGAAAATCTCCTATCCAAGTAGAATAATGTTAACTTATTTGGACAGCAAAATATATTGAAGGAGATTTAGCTTTCTGTAGTATTTTTCTGACAAAATTTTTTTTACTATAACTTAAACTGCACTTTTTGAGAGTTTTTCCATTTAGAGTGAATTTAACAACCATAGATATAATATAGGATAGCAATTTCCAAGAAATTATTGGACAGCAAAGGATAAATGAATCCTGTTCCCTAGGCAACCTCATGGAGGTGTAACATCCCTCAAGCTCCTAAAATCGAGCTTAAGGTTGCTACTATTTTTGCTTTCAGCTTCCCCTGAAAATGGTTTTTATTTCTTGAAATTATTCTTTTCAGTAATGGAGTCTGAGCCCTTTCCAGCTCTTCTGTCAATAGCGTTCGTCTTGTATGTATCAGCCTCTCCATCCTTGGATCTCAGGGTGTGTGACTATTAGAGGAATGGCCACCCTGGAAATAAGATCAAATTGCAGATAGAAACTAATCTCGAGAGAAGTGAGTAGAGCAGAGACATTTCCAGCCACTGGCTAGGCTTTTGCAATTTCACAAAGAAAAGTGCTTAGAGTCTTCTGACTCACTCAATCTTTTGTGATTCCCCCCCCCCCCAGCTTATCTAATGCCATGTAGGGCACTCAGCTTTCAATGAAAAACACTTTAATAGAAAGAATCCTGGAATAGGTGAATTCTAATTCTTTCAATAGACTTTCTGTGTGAACGCCAAGGGCCATCTCTTTTGGTGTGGAATCTTCTGTGTGGTTCTCCCAATATTATGATCTTTCCTCATTTGCCACCCTGCTCTCAACTTTTTTTTTCTTCTCCTTGTTTTCCTGGCCCAAATTCTATTTGTCTTTTAGTGATGACTGCTAGTAGTCCGGTGGTATATGCACCGTGGATGGTGTGTACACCATAGTATATATCCAATCGCAGTGGGACCCTGATTGTGATATTTAGAGACTTGATCCCTCAAGGAGGGCACACTGGGAAATATTTGGAGATGGGCCAGGTGCTAGCAACTTTCCAGAAATGGGGGCTCTGGCTACTGACACAACTTTGACGCATTGGGGCTGGTAGTATCTTGTGTCCCAGAAAATCAAAGGAACTTGTGGAAGTTCTCCCAATAAGGGAAGAGAAGAGGGAGGATTGAGGAAGGAAACAGTTCAAATAATACTCTAGCAATATATGAAGGCATTACTTCCAATTTCACTAGCATATGTGGGGAGGAAGGAAGGGGAAACAGGGTGGGACATGGAAGGAAATACACCAAAAGTTTTGTGTATGTATGTTTCTATCATGTTGTATAATGTGAATTATACATCGCCAGGCTGTATAATTGCAATGCACTAATAAAATAATAAGAAAGAATATCTCTTCAATGTATTTTACTGGTTAGACACATTTGGCCTTATTAGTAATATTTGAAAAAGACATTCCTTTCTGGCAGGTTGAGCTTATTCCTGCTCAAATGTCAACTACTTAAATCATGTAATCTTACTGAGGTTTCACGTACATGTGTTATGATACTCAGCTAAGACAATGGACATTGGCCAAGGTAGAGAAGGGAGACATTTTTTTATATATGGCTTGGTGTATGTGCTATGATAAGAAATGCCAGTCAAGCAGAGAGCTTCTGAAGGGAATGCTGTGGGTGTGAAGTCACAGGAGGTGGGAGAGGAATGTAGGAAGGAGGAAGAAAGAAAGGCATAGTTTGCCTTCTTCCTCTTTTTTTTTTTTTTTTAGTTCTGTGGATTGAACCCAGGGGCATTCTACCTCTGAGCTACACCCTCAGCCATGTTTTATTTTCTATTTTGAAACAGGGTCTCACTAAGTTGCTGAGGGCCTCACTGAGTTGCAAGGCTGGCCTCGAACCTGCTGTCTCCTGTCTCAGCCTCCCCAGTACTGGTATTATAGGTGTGTACCACCACAGCTGTGTCCCAGAAAATCAAAGGAACTTGTGGAAGTTCTCCCAATAAGGGAAGGGAAGAGGGCTAGTTCGCCTTTGCGTTGTGGCTGTGCCTACTGCAGTGTCCAGTGTGCTTTTTTTGTACTGGGGAAATGCTTAGAGGTTGGAAATGCTTGTATGTTCTAACTGCTATCAAATATTTCTCACTCAGAGAAATATAGAAGAAGAAAGTCTGGATTTTGGTCATCTTTTAGTTTTTCTCTGTATCATTGAAACTAGTATTCTGTAAACACTATTTGAGGGCCTCCTGTAAGTCAGGAACTAGATCAAAGAGAGTCAATGACAACTGTCCTTGCCCTTAAAAGACATCAGGATCTACAGGGGAAGATGAGCATTTGCACAAAAATCATACAACAGTGTGTTCAGTGCCCCCACAGAGAGCAGAATAGGAGTAGCTTGTTTTTCTTGGGGAGTCGGGGAGGGTATATGGGGGAGGAGATATTTCAGGTAGCTCTTGGAAATCGAATAGGAGTTCATCAAAGGTAGAGGAAGAAAGAGATAGTGGGAGGGAGGGAACATAGAGCAAAAGCATAGAGGTGAGAAAGAGAATGGTGGATTCTGAGAGAAGTAAAACATCAGCAAAAGGGTGATTTGGGGAGGAAGCAAGGACATGAGGCAGAAGAGGGAGGTTGGGCTGGTGAGCACTAAAAAGGAGTTAGGATTCATTCTGCAGAGGCCTTTAAGCAAGGGACTTAGATAAATCAACTTAAAATTAGATAATTCTGGAACCATCATGAAAGGTGAACAATTCAAGGCTAAGATCTCTTGAGATAGACATAGTTCATTAAAAATACAGAATGAGCGAACATTAAAAAGATTGATGGCAGTTGGATGAGGTGGTGCATACCTATAGTCCCAGTACTGGGGAGGCTAAAACAGGAGGATTGTAAGTTCAAGGACAGCCTCATCAACTTAGCAAGACCCTGTTTCAAATTATAAATAGGGCTGGTGTGTGGGTGTGGATGTGGGTGTAGCTCAGAGGTGGAATGCCCTTGGTTTCAATCCCCAATAACACACACACACACACACACACACAATGTGTGTGTAAGACAGTGGTATTAGATTTGGCATTTTAGGAATAACTATCACATCTATCATAGGCACCCAAATTTAAAATGTGGGCAGCCATGATATTTCTGTTAGTTTTATTTTTAACAATTGACTTTTATAGTAACATTTATTTTTGAAAAAGAGAAAAATCAAATCCCACTGCAATAAAATTAAAGCCATAGCACAAAACATCTAAGACCTCTATTTAATAATTCATTTCAGAAGAAATATTCATTCCTAAAACATTTAGAAATTCCTCTGGGACTTACTGTAATCAAATTTGATTTTTTTTTTTTTGTCTATGAAAAGAACCAGAAATATATCATATTCCCCAGACACAATAAAAACTGTTTTTGCATGATCAGCAACTTGTTGTTTTCCTCCAGGGATCCTGTTAATACAAATTGCAGATAACACCAAATAAATATTTGATATTTAGCTGTGAACTGTGCACTCACAACTACTTTTGAATGTGGGTTTGGAAATCACTCCATAAATGACTGAGAGTTGATTTTTTTTTTGAAATGTCGACTCTATTGGCTTTTACATGGACTATGGACACTTTGCTGATCCTTCCCTGTGAATATTTTTCAAGTTCAAACGTGTATCTGGGTGCAATTTTCTAGCACATAGATCAAGAAGCTCACAATTGATACAGCTAGTTCATCACACTCACTCTTTTTGGAAACAACAAACTGAAAATATTTTCTCTTATGAGAATGTTGGAAGCTATCTTCAGCATGAATTCGATTGGTTAAACATCCAATTACTGAGGATAAGTAACCAAACTTGGGAAATGCACTCCGGGGGAACCAACATGAAAGTGTTTTCCCTCCCTTCCTGTAAGACAACACAAACAGTGCACATTTGTCTCCTTTAAGACACTGATGGAAAACACTGGAATAAAGATCAGTGGTAACTTGAACTTAAAGTAATTTGAACTTGTTAGCATAATGTCTTATGAGAGATGTGGCTGTCCAGGAATTTCAAGTGTTATTATGGTACCCAGAAAAGAAGCCAGTAGGTTGGATTAGCATGATTCAGCACTAACCTTGATGCCTGAAAAATGTCTGTCTGAAACCCCACCCCCCTCTGAAATAGAGAGCATACATTTCATTTAGGGGTGGTGTTCGTGGCAACAGGGTAACAACTGACTGGCTGCCAGGCTTCGTAAATGGGAAGCTGCATCCTACCCTGTTTTCGTTGATAGATGTTATTTGGAAAGCTCCTCCAGCTCCAGTAACACTGCATTGCCTCACAGCCGAAAAGTCAAGGCATCAGCAATTCTTCTGACAAAGGAAGATGAGTAAGAGGTTAGAGAACCCTGAGAATGTCAATTAAAAAAATTATAGAACCACCACCACCGAATCAAGGCAAGGTGATGAAGTCCTTGGCTGACAACCTATAAAACTTCGATGATTGCCTTCCTTCTGTGTTCTGAGCCAACACACACGCTTAAAAAAAAAAAATCCATTCTATGTATTGATCTCTTTGATTCAGTTAGAAGAGCATATTTTTGGATCATTTTCAAAAGGATAAACATTTGCCCAAACCCCCACGTGTCAGTTCATATCAAACAAAGCAGTAAAAGTATCTTTTCGCTTTAACTGTTAAGCAGTCATCCTATTATTTTTCTTGTTATGGGACTGAGGAATAAGAAGCATTTTGGAGCAGAGAGGAGAAATTGCAACCCAAAATCTATAGGACACTCGTTTTCCTCTCTGCACAGCCTCTTCCACCTCCCTCTGTCAAAGGAACAAAGGAGGCTCTTAACATCATAGGAATGTTTAGATGACTCCTCTCCTCCACGTGTGCTACATCCTTTCCTTCTTTTGAATTTGCAATATTTTCTGCTTGAGCAATTCAAAGAATTCTAGGTGTGAAGCCATGGATGTTGTAAAACATGAAAAAAAGAAATCAAACCATCTAGCTAAAGTCAGATTAGCCTAAAAATACAATGATAACTATACTTTCCAGGAAGGTCAGCTGTCATGTGGTCACAGGGCTGTATGTAGGTTAAAATGTGTTGGTGCATCTTTACTACTATGGAATCAAAAAGTCCCAGAGCAGCTTAATAAATTGCACTTACAAGAAACTCTGGCTCTTTGCAGATGTTTTTAGAATGTGCAAGTTAAGATGATATTTGCCTGAAATACAAAGGAATTGTTCATGAGTATTAAGTAGATGGCCTTTTAAAGTAAAACAACAACAAAACTCACCAGAAACAGATTTCAGAAAGATATATATATATATAATAGATAAGATGCTGCAAGAAATAGAACCAAAATGTTAATAGTCCACTTCCTCTTGGGGTAGGAATTTTGAACAAATATTTTTCTTCTTCCCTATGCCTTTTGATATTTTCTTAATTTTTAATAATTACCATGTCCTATTATTATCAGTAGAAACAAACACACGGATTCCTGAATTTGTGTCCTTTTTTGGGAGTGGATAGGCCTGAGGCGGGGTTAGGACATTATATGGTGGTTTCTTGGTATGCTAGGTACTCTTTCCTGCTTTTTTGAGAGGGGTATAGAGAGAGATGAATCAGTGGTAGGAAACATCTATAGCAGAAACAGGGGGCTTTTTGGCAGTTATTCTAACATCTATAGATGAAAGTGAGGGCTTTCTTCTTATGCAATCATACAAATTTATATGGACCTTCATAAAACATGAAATGTGAGCAACAACAACAAAAATGTCTTGGCCCCAAATTATACCATTTGGTCATAGGAAGACTATGAAATTAATATGAATCACAATGTCACTAATCTAGAAAAAGTATATGGAACAAAGAGGTCAGGTGACACTAGTTCCAATGATAGAATAAGCTACAATATGTGTACTAAAATGTGTATACTTTGCCAGGTATAGTGGTGAACACCTGTAAATCCAGTACTTGGGAGGCTGAGACAGGAGGATTCACAGGTTCAAGACCAGCTTCAGCAACTTAGCGAGACTCTTGTTTCAAAATAAAAAATATAAAGGCTGGGGATATAGCCCAGAGGTAGAATGTCCCTAGGCTCAATATCCAGCACAAAAGAAGAAGAGGAAGAGGAAGAGGAGGAGGAGGAGGAGTATTGTACATTGTCTGAAGCCAGTCCTAACTACTGCCTTTTATCCCCAAGTAGACCATACACATATCAGAAGCTCAACAAGGACTTATTAAATTAATAAATACTTCATAATTGCTTTTCTCCTGTCTTGTCATTTTTGTAAAAGGAACTGAAAAGTTGCAAACCTTTAACAATGTTGTACTTTGTACTTGGGTCCTCTAATATTGTGAGGGGTGTAAGAACACCTGTTTTGAATTCAGACCCCATTAAGAATCCTGACTGCCTCTTACTGGTTTGTGACCTTTGTTAGTTCAATCTCTCTGAATCTCAGGTTTCTCTAGAAACTGCTTGGATTTGGTCTTGGTTTCATCTCTCACAAGCTGTTTTCCCTTTCCAGGCCTCAGTTTCCCCATTTGAAATAACGTGGATGGGGATAGCAAAAGTACCTGTTTCATTTGCTTGAAGATTAATTGAGACATTCCATGTGGAGTGCATAACATGCTGCTTGGCTGTGCATGCAGCAACTTTAAATTAGCTATTTTGTTATTATCAGCAAATACAAGATAGGAAGATAAGCATATGTTCTGAGGGATGGTACATCAAAACTTTCAAACAATATCCAATGAGAATCAGTGAATGATTATTTATGCAAGTCATTGTATAAACATTTTTACTAAGATGTGGTTTTTTAGGTCTATTCCATATCTGAGTCTCTAGTATGGAAGATATGAATATGTGATAGTCAGGTACTGATCTTTTTGTGTATAAAGTCTCCCCCCCATTCCAATTGCTACATAAATTTAACGGGAAGTTCAAAACGCCTACTGCCTGAATTTTTTCTTGCAGAATTTTTTTTCTTGTTTTCTGGCGCTTAGCCAGACATCTGTTTATAGTTTGATTTTACTTAATCTTTCCTTCCTCTTGGGCTGAGCCTTGTGTTTATGTCTTGATTATACAGAGCTGGATTTACCAGGAAGTCCATGAAACTCAAGCTTTATGGTGTTTCACTTGCCTGGACCATAGGTTTCTTCCTGGGTCTGCACTTATTTCCATATAACATGAAATTATAGTTATTATTTTTTTTAAAAAAGGATTCCCTCAAATTACAAAAGCTTCAAACTCCACAAAATCTAGATCTCCCCAATTTACAAGTTACATTTGTTTTTCAAGTGAAAGACTTGATGTTTTCAACTTAAAATTGTCTCAAGCACTTGTTATTATGAGAGCATTATGAGACTATGGATATCTTTATTTTCTTGTTTCACTTGAATTGCTGATGAAAGTTTGGTTGCTTCAAAAAAAAAAAAACAAAGCATCTGTGCTTTTATTAAAATATACAGACATACATGCAGCTAGTCACAATAAGTCAGTATCTGGCTTCTTAATTATATTCTAGAATCTCAAATATATAGAATAGATAAAGAAGAGAGTTAACTTCATTAACATGATGCCTCATACTTAGCGTTTTCACACTAAAGGAACTGACCAAGTGTGATTTTTTGCATCCTGGTTTTGTTTATATATATATGTTGTAGCTTTGTAGGCTACAAGAGGAGGGAGAGTATAGAACAGTGGTCATGGGAACTCTGCAAGGAGAATTGCTGTGGTTCTGGAACAAAGGAGGAGGAGGCAAGAGGGAAATATGTAGGAAGAAAAGACCCCAACTAGGCATGGTGGCACATGCCTATAATCAGTACTTGGGAGGCTGAGACAGGAAGATTGCAGGTTTGAGGCCAGCCTCAGGAATTTAGTGAGGCCCTCAACAAGTTTGTGAGGCCCTGTTTCAAAATAAAGAAATAAATATGGCTGGGGATATAGCTCAGAGGTAGAAGGTCCAATCCCCAGTAACACACACACACACACACACACACACACACACACACACACACACCACAGGGCTGGGGTATAGCTTGGAAGTAGAAGGCCTCTGGTTTCAATCCCCAGTACAAAAAAAAAAATAGGGACCCCAGAAGCAGAAAGTTACTAATTTTCAGAAGTGCTGAATGAGAATATTGAGCTTCCAGGTGGTGAGCTGTAACTTTCAAAGTATGTGGATTTTTGGTCTATTGCTCTGTCGCTCAGCACACCCTTTCAGAAGTTTTCAGGTCAGTAACTTTTTCAATAGGGATGCTACTCTTCATAAGCAGCCAAGAATACTGGAATGGGTTGAATGTACATAAGATTAGATTGAGTTGCCATGAAAATTAACAGTGGCTTAACCAATGGAAAATTTTTCTTCTTCTTATATGAGCTTCTTCTAGAGGTAGTTAGTGCACATCTAATAAGGAGACTCCACTGTCATCGGGGATCCAAGGAAGCTCCATCTGGTCTCTTCCTTCACCTCTAAGGGTAAGCTTTCTCGCCTTGATCCAGTGTTGTGGCCAGAGCTCTAGTCGTGGTATCCTTACTCCATGCAAAGAGATGGAGGAAGCACTAAATACAGCCTTTTCCTTTAGGGAAACTTCCTGGGAATCCCTCATGACACTTATATCTTATTGGTCCTATTTTAGTCACATGGCCACACAGCCCTAGAGAGTCTAAAACATATCATCTTTTACATGGGCGGCATTATGGTTAGCTAGGGTTTTGTTATTGAGGAAGAAGGAAGAATATGGATGTGTGAGCGAGCACAGCTCTGTTACGCTGTATTTGCCTTTAGACTAAACAATGGTGTATGTTGCTATCTTTTCCATTTTGTGAAATACATCTCTCAGTGCATTTTATGGACTCTGCATTTGTATTAATGTACAAACTGATATTGATCAGAAATAAACTTGGAAAACACCAGACTGTGCTTTTCTGTGTGCTTCTGGTGCACAGAGATTCTTGGCAGAGAGGAATATCAAAGAAAAAGAATGTTCTTTCTAAAGATTCACAACTATCCCTAAGGTGACCACCTGGCTACCTTAAGTCCTACCTTAGGCTTAGAATTGTAGCATTGTTTCAAAGCTGCACTGATTGTGTGTGTGTGTGTGTGTGTGTGTGTGTGTGTGTGTGTGTGAGAGAGAGAGAGAGAGAGAGAGAGAGAGAGAGAGTAGAAAAGTGATGTTTGAGATGTAGAATCTCTTTGATTAAACAAGTACTTTGTGGTCTTGAGCATTTTATTTGGTCTTATCTACAAAATGAGGAAGTTGGACCAGTTGTTCATAAAGTCCCTACTGATTCTAATCTTCCATAACCCAGAATGCAAGAGTTTCATTTAACCATCCACCTATCTACCTATCATTCACCATCCATCTACTCCCTCTATCTCCTTGTCCATGCATCCATTCAGCTACCCACCTACCCACTCATCCATCTACCAAATATTTTTTAGTACCTACCAAGTGCCTGGTAGTATGTTAGAGTATGGGGGTTCAAAAATAAGTTATCAGCCTTCATGAAGCTTATAATTCATCTTCATGAAGCTTATAGCCCATCTAAGGTTCATGTAATGTACCCCTTTTGCCTCTTGTCAGATGTAATTGCAGTTGAAGAAACTTGTTTTCGATGTCACCTGCCAGTGTGCTATATATAGACAGCTCTTGGCTATCATGTTTAAATATGTCTGTATATTTCTTGTGCCAAATTTTAATTTTGCATCTGAGCCATCTCCCAAAAATGTAGCTGCTGTGATGCACAGGAGGCACATTTTGATATTAGCTTAAGTCAGATACTCTTAATATTTTTTATTATAGACCTCATAGAGAATTGGCAAAAACAACAGCTAACACTGGTAGAGCTCTCACTCTGTGCCAGGTACTTTGCATGCACATGTTGAGGTCCGGTGACCTCATGAATTTCTTGTCTAGCTTCAAAATGACCCCATGATATAGATTCTGTTGTTTTCCCCTGATTCATTGAAAGGCTAAACAACCTGGCCCAGGGCCTTTGGTGGGGCAGCCTTCCCCAGAGCAAAGGCCCTCAACTACCACATTGTTCTTATAAAAGTGTTCATGTACTCAAATACATTTTTGTATAAGTTTGTACAGGTTCCAGGGAATATAAGCCCTACTTAAACTCTGGCCATGTGTTTAGAAAACTCCTATCTGATGGAATCATACTGAAGAAAGCAGCTGGTTAGAAAACCACTACAGACCTTCCAAGACCAAAGATTCCCAACATGTAGATACTTTCTCCATCTGCTGGTGAGAAGGGGAAGAACCCACCTGTGCTGAGCCTGAGAGTCCTGAGCACAGACACCGTGAGAAGCTCAGCCAGTGTCGTCAGCCAAATTCAGTGATTCTCAAAATGTGGTCCTTGGACCAGCAACATCAGCTATTAGAAATACAGTAAAGCAGCACAATTCACAATAGCTATTATGGAACCAACTGAGGTGTCCATCAACAGATGAATGGATTACAAAATTGTGGGATATACACACAATGGAATTCTACTCAGCAATCAAGAAAAACAAAATTACATCATTTGCTAGAAAATGGCTGGGCCTGGAGAACATTATGTTAAGTGAGATCAGCCAGTCACAGAAAGTGAAGGGCCATGTTTGCTCTCACATGCTGAAGAATACCAGTGCCAATCTAAAGATCTTGTATGGAGAAAGAGAGGGAGTGAGAAGAGAGCCAGGGAAAACTCACCAAGTGCTGTGTGCATGCATGTCACTAACACTCTGAACTATATTATGATGGGAGACTATAATGTACCAATAAAAGTTTAAAAAAAATTAAAAATCAAGAAAAACTAAAAGAAATACAGTTCCTTAGGTTCCCTCCAGACCTACTGAATCAGAAACTATGTTTTCACAACACCCCTACTCCCAGTGATTTGAATGCACGTGGTACTCCATCCAATGGACCTTTATGAAGAAATGTAGATGTCCTATAGCTGTCCAGTGTGGTAACCAGTCCCCACATGTAGCATTTGAAGCATGGTGGAGGAACTGTAATTTACATATTTAATTAATTTAAATGTGTGGCGAGTGGCTACCACATGGAACAAAACAGTTCAGTAGCACTCCTAAACATTCTTTGCCTTCACATCCGAACAATTTGCTGCCTTAAACACATTATAAAGAAACAAGAAACTGAATGCTATTTGTAGAATCATGTATTGAAATTACATATTTCCATATTCCAGTGCCGATATCATTTAACTTTGAAATATTTGATAGGAGCCTTGCAGTTTAATGCTAGTGAAATAGTCCCTAAGAGAAAACCAATTTATATATATTTCTTTGTCCTGTCAGAACATAATGTAATTTGTGTTTCTTAGATGATTGTCCCTACCTTTGACTCTGAAGGTAAGAATTTGAGAGTAATTTAACAATTCAACATTTTTACAGGAGATGAAATTCAGCCTGTACTTGAAGGATGGCTGTGGTGCTCTGTATGTTAGGAGAGGGGCAGATCGACCGGCAGGAGTTTTTGGTGTTCCACAAAAGGAAGTGGATGGAGGTTCATGGTGTGTGTGTGTGTGTGTGTGTGTGTGCACTTTTGTGTGTGTATATGTTATAGGGAATTAAACTTAGGGGTGCTCTACCACTGAGCTACACATCCAGCCCTTTTAATTTTTAAAAAATTTGCTTAGGCTAAGTTGCTTAGGCTGTCCTTGAACTTGTGATTCTTCTGCTTCAGCTTCCCATTATAGACATGTGCCACCAGGCCTGGCATTCATGGCATTTTGGGTAATAGCCAAGAATAGCTAAAGTGTTTGCTTGAAATGTTGGAAATTGAGACCCTGGTACACCTTTATGCCCAGCAGGATGGTGGAATCCGTAGCTGCACTCATTTCTAACTACCAGCCCTTGACTCTGGCCCTCTCCCTTTTAGTCTTTGAGGTCTGAAGCAAGGTGCCCACTGTGGAGGAGGTAGAGGACAGAGGGATGGGCCAAGGATAGGAGGCTGCAGAGGCAGAATGGGCAGGACTTGTTGTCTGATGGAATAATACCCGTACTGCGCTCCAAGAACTCTGATAGAAACTTGATTCCCAAAGAGGAAGTTGGGTCCCTGTCCTAAAGAAACTTATAGATCAGGTGAGGGAATTGCATGTTAACAAATGAACGAAAACCATGCTACCCACTGCTCTAGAATTCTGTACAGGGAGCCGGGTGTGGTGGCACACGTTTGTAATCCCAGCATTTGGGAGGCTGAGACCGGAGGATCCAGGTTGGCAGCCAGTCTCAGCTACCGAGTGAGGCACTCTGCAACTTAGTGAGACCCTGTTTCAAAAAATAAAGAATAAAAAACAGGGCTGGGGGTGTAGCTCGGAGGTAGAATGCCCCTGAGTTCAATCCCCAGTACCGCAAAAAAAAAAAAAAAAAAAAAAAAAAAAAAAAAAAAAAAAAAAAAAAAAAAAAAAAAAAAAAAAAAAAAAAAAAATTCTGTACAGGGTCCAGAGATGAAGGACATCAAGGTATCAAGGTGACCTGATCTAGTAGGATTTGTTGTGATGATGTTAGATGTACCATTGGGATTCATGTCTCATGTGACCAGGGTAAGGAGGAGGGGAGGGAAACTTGGAGTTCTGAGATGTCAAGGTAGGTTTTCTGAGGTCACACTAAAGTCTGAGGTGAGGCTAGGCAAGATGCTGAAAATAACTTCATACGTATATTTTGAAGATGTAATATTAAATAGATATAATATATTTAAATTTGTAATTTAAGATATATTATAAATATATACAATATAAAATATAATAAATATATAGCATTATATATTTAAAATATGTAATCTTATATGTTAAAAATATATGTATTTCAGAGCAGCATTGTTTGGCTTTGTGTGTGGTGTGTGTGCACACGTGCATTTGCACACTAGCTGAGGCTTTTTAATATTTCCTCATCTTTCCTTATTTCCATCACTTAACACTTGACCTTACTCACTGCTGATCCTTCTGTCATTTTCATCCAAAGAACAGCATTTCTTCCCATTTAGACTTCATAATATTAAAAAAAAATCTAAGCTGGGCATGATGGCGCACGCTTGTAATCCCAGTACTTGGGAGGCTGAGACCGGAGGATCCGGGTTCTCGGCCAGCCTCAGCTACCTAGTGAGGCCCTCCACAACTTATTGAGACCCTGTTTCAAAATAAAGAATAAAAAATAGGGCTGGGGTTGTAGCTCGGAGGTAGAATGCCCCTAGGTTCAATCCCCAGTACCGCAAAAAAAAAAAAAAAAAAAAAAAAAAAAAAAAAAAAAAAAAAAAAAAAAAAAAAAAAAAAAAAAAAAAAAAAAAAAAAAAAATCTAAATAACCAAATAAGTTTATTTTATGGCCCTCTAAATTAGTGCTTGCCTTTTGCCATGTTTTTGTGCCCTCGGTCACATCACTGGCCTAAGCCAGACCACCATCCAAAGGTGAAGCGTCTCCTATTGAACCTCAAGGACATCTCTCTCAAGAGCATATTATTTGGATGCTTACATGATTATTCATTCCTTTAAACATCTATTCAATTCATTTAGCCTCAGATTGGATTGTTTGGATAAGCTGGATATCTGACCAAGAAGTCTTTGTAAATTGTTTCCCCTCATTTCCTTTTAAATTCCGTATATTCACTTCTGTAGATGTTTGTGTTTTTTGTTTCATCTCTTTCCAGAAATACTTTAGAATGTTTGCATAAATATGATAGGCCAGGAAAATAAATTAAGCAGGCACTGGGTTCTGATCCCAAGGTCAGAGACACGTGTTTTTAGCTGCTTGAGTAGGTGGGTGGGGTAAAGAGATGGAAAACAGCCAGGCGTGGTGGCGCACGCTTGTAATCCCAGCATTCCGGAGGCTGAGACCGGAGGATCCGGGTTTGCGGCCAGCCTCAGCTACCTAGTGAGGCACTCTGCAACTTGGTGAGATCCTGTTTCAAAATAAAAGAATAAAAAAACAGGGCTGGGGGTGTAGCTCGGAGGTAGAATGCCCCTGAGTTCAATCGCCAGTACCGCAAAAAAAAAAAAAAAAAAAAAGCTGGAAAGCAGCTGCCTGGCGCTGTCCCTGGTTCTGTCCTTGCCTTTTTGACTGACTTTGCCTACAGCCAGGTCCCTGGTTACTTCAGCAATCCTGCTTACATTTATGCTGCTTGGTTCCTTGCTGATGCCTGTCTCCAACAGCCCAGGCAACTGCTGACTTCCCACCAGTTCACCTATTGCTTGTCCCTGAGGCGGGTTTCTGGGACTACTCTTTATATCATATTACTCACTCCAGAAGATTCTCACCCAGCAGCCTCAGGTTCAACAGTTTGGTCAAGCTGGATATCTAGCAAAGAAAAAAAAAAATCTTTGTAAATGTTTCCCTTGTTTCCTTTAAAATTCATTTGCAGAGTGTTGCTCCCTGCAGAGGTAATTTCTGTGAACTGATTACTACATAAAAAATATTTTCTTTTATTATTAGTTCAGAATTGGTCTTAGATTAGCTTAGAGTGACCTGTTGTGCTTCTCATAATGTGCAGGGCAAACCTCATCTCTCTTTCTCTACTGGTAGCAGAATTTTTATACTGTTACATTTCTGCCAGTTGACAGTGATAATTGAACCTGATTTAGTGTGTTTAGAGGCTAAGGTCTTTAAGAAGACTTTTAATCCTCTTGCTCACTTGAGATAGATTAATTTGCTCTATTTTTCTGCAACAAGATCACTTTTCTAATGCATTTAGCTTCTAGTTTTGTAGGTGCAGATATATCTTCCTTTAACTAGACTTGATACATAAAAGCTGAGATTTACCTTAACTATCATTACATAGCAACTTTTCTTGATTCAACTAAAAAGCAAGAACTATTGATACAATTATTTTTTAATTTTGATTGAATATTGACCCAAACTGTAATGAATATAGAGAATGTATATAACTTGATTTGTTGATGATAATTCAATTTTCAAAAAGTATGCATAAATAACAAGATGATGAGTTAAATAAATAACAATTTTAAAAAGATGAGCTCAACCAAGAAACTCAATTTCCACACTTTTTTTCATGAATCAATCTTTTATAAAGTGTGAAGTACATCTGAAAATACTTCACAGTCTATAATTCTGGCCCAAAATATAGACAGTCAATATAGAAGAAAGCAGCAGTGTTTGCAGGTCTAATAAGGCTTGAGTGGAAAATCCTCTATTCTCAGCTAGGTGGCTGATAAACTGGATGGTTCCCATTGATATTTTATTGCTGTGATTTATGTAGTTTTGGCTCTCAGATATTTCAATTAATATAATGATTAATTATCTTTATTATAGATGACAATATCAGGTTTTAAGCCATAGTATGCATTTTCCAGGTGGAAAAAAAATCTGTATCGTTTTACTATAG
Source organism: Graphiurus murinus (assembly GCA_004027655.1). Lineage (NCBI taxonomy): Eukaryota > Metazoa > Chordata > Mammalia > Rodentia > Gliridae > Graphiurus > Graphiurus murinus. The sequence goes on along the minus strand of PVLC010002318.1, from coordinate 18,598 downwards.
AACAATAGGTTAAAACATTTTTATTAAAATGATTTAAGTGACAAATTATATAAAGATTATTTTACATGTATTTAGTTAAAATCAATTTGTTTTATTTGCACTTCCTTTAAAGAACATGCAGTTTTTGTATAACTCGGTCTCAGTCAGACATAAAGGCACAGGTGGGTTTAGGATACTCCAGAGTGTAAAAGGGCTTCAGGGTTAGGAAACTAGCTGGGTGTTGACCTGGCTGCTGCAAGTGGAGGAGCCTCGTGTGGTTTGTCTGCACAGGGCTCCGAGCCTTAGTGCACCCTAGTTGGTCCTCAGTGTCCTAAGTGCAGGGACAGGAAGGGGCTCAGGGTTGTAAAATTTTTTGAAGTTGTACACTGTGTCTATCCTTTGAATATGATATTCTACCTCTGGGCTTTGTTTATTCTAAGAAAATAATAGGACTCATTCAAAGACAGGGCATGGGGGTGCACACTTGTAATCCCAGGACAGGAGGATCGCAGGTTCTCAACCAGACTCAGCAACTTAGTGAGACCCTGTTTCAAAATTAAAAACTAGAGCCGGGCGTGGTGGCCCACACTTGTAATCCCAGTACTTGGGAGGCTGAATCACAGCCAGTTCACAGCCAACCTCAGCTACTTAGTGAGGTCTTCTGCAACTTAGTGAGACCCTGTTTCAAAATAAAGAATAAAATCAGGCTGGGGGTGTAGCTGCCCTTGGGTTTAATCCCCAGTACTGCAAATAAATAAATAAATAAATAAATAAATAAATAAATAAATAAATAAATAAATAAATAAATAAAGTCAAGCATGATTGGTGCATGCCTGTAATTCCAGTATTTGGGAGGCTGAGACAGGAGGATCACAGGTTCAAGGTCAGCCTCAGCAACTTAGTGAGACCCTGTTTCAAAACAAAACACTGAGTTGCCAGTTTGTTGGTCATATCAGTTTATAGCATCATCCATTTGGGGGAAAAAAAACCCCCCAAATGTCAGTAGGAGATATGGTTTAAAAAGTTAACTTTTATAAAAGCTATTAAAAAATAAGTGACCTATCATAGATAGAGGTTTTCAAACTTAACAAATAAAACAGGAGAGCACTTTTTTCAAATAAAAATTTTTTGAAGGATTCAAAACATATAGAAGAAATAAATGGGAAGCCTCTCTTGATGAGTTGGGATGGAGGATTAGAATCTTACCCTCTTGACATCATCACCTCTTTGGTGTTCTTGTGAAAGCTCTTGGGGATCCTGTTTCAGAGAACATTTCAGACGGAAATGTATTGACATGGAGAAATATTCATGGTCTGTTATATTAAAAAGAAGATTTGAGAATGGGAGGGTAGCTCAGCTGTAGAGCCTTTGCCTAGTATGCCTGAGGCAGTACCCAAAACAAACAAACAAAAAAACAGATTTCAAAACAGTATAATACCGATTTTATAAAAAATGTGTTCCAGGTATGCCTGTGTATGTTGTAATCTGCACTATATATGTGTTTATGGCAAAGAAAAATGCTTAGAAGTTCAGGAGTAAATTGTTTTTAAACTCTGGATTAACTGGACTTTGTGGAGCATGCTTGTAATCCTAGTACTTGGGAGGCTGGGACAGGAGGATCACAGGTTCCCAGCCAGTCTCAGTTACTTAGTGAGGCCCTCCGCAACTTAGTAAGACCCTGTTTCAAAGTAAAATAATAAAATAGGGTGGGGGTGTAGCTTGGAGATGTAGCTAGAATATTCCTGGGTATCACACACACACACACACACACACACACACACACACACACACACACACAACCCCACAACCTCTGGATTATTTTTTTTCTTGTTTCTTACTTATAGGTTTAATTTTAAAATAGTTATTTATTATTTTATAGAAAATATTTTTGACTAAACATGTTAATTTCTATAAATTACAGATTTGGAATATATAGTATTTGGTGCAATACAAATAAGTTTAACTTTTAAAAAGATTTGCACAAACAGCGATTGGTTTCTGTTTTATTTGTCTATTGGTACATATTTAATCACCCCCTAGACCTTAACTTTTTTTTTTATAGTGCTGGAGACTGAACGCAGGGCCTCATGCATGTTAGGCAAGTCCTCTACCACTGAACTTGATCCCGGCCCCCTACACCTTAACTTTTAAAGCAACAAGGAGCCAGGCACACAGTGTCACACCTCTGTAATCCCAGCCACTTAAGAGGCTGAGACAGGAGGATTACAACTACAAGGCCAGGATAGGCAACATGGCTAAACTGTCAAAAATAAAGTTGATCATTTTATTATCTCTCTTAGTTTCCATGGATCAGAGTTTTGGGAAGGGCTTTCTTGGACGAATCTGACTCAAGGCCTCCCCTGTGTCTAGGGGTTGGCCAACCATTTCTCTCTCTTCATGTTGACTCGGACCTCTTTAGGTGGTCCGTCTATAAGGGCCAGTTTGGACTTGCTCAGAGCACGGCATCCTCTTGGGCAGTCAGACACCTTGTGTGGTGGCAAACATTTCCAAGAGTACGTTTATCAGTAAGCAGAGTGGAAGCTTCATCATCTTTTATGGGCTAGGCTTCAGTATCACCAAAAGTCATTTCAACCAGACTCTATTACTCAATCAGTGATAAACCCCCATCAGGATCCAAGAGGCTATGGTAGCATACACCTGTAATCCCAGTAGTTAGTTGGGAGACTGAGACAGGAGGATTGCAAGTTCGAGGCTATCCTAGATTACTTAAGAGAGACCCTGTCTCAAAAAAAAAAAAAAAAAAAAAAAAAAAAGTTGGGGCATAGCTTAGTGGTAGAGTGCCATTGAGTTTAGTCCTTAGTATTCTCCTCCCCACCCCCCACCCCTACACTCACAATAGATTCAAAAGGATGAGCTATATAATTTGTGGGGCCTAGTGTAGAATAAAAATGAATGGTCCCTTGTTCACAGATAATTAAGGATTTAAAGATGAGAGCATCAAAACAAGCATGAGCCCATCTACACATAGGGTACTGTGTGACTGGCCCTTGGCTGCAGGCCCATGAAGCTGACCTTGGGCAGAGGACCTTGACCCCATCTCTTAATGAGGGAAGCATCAAGGCTACATTGTAGGAAAGCATGTGAAATGGAGATAATGGTGTGACCATCTTTAGAAAACAGTATCTCCCATGTTCTCTGTGACTCACTTCCAATTAATTTGGTAGTTTAGACTTTTACTACCTATCTATACCATCCCTTGATATTTATACAAAAGAACTAAAGTCAGCATATAATGGTAATATATGCATACTTGTGTTTATAGCAGTGCAATTCAAAATATCCAAGTTATCATAATATCCAAGTTACCATAACTTGGATATTTTGAATTGTGCTGCTATAAACACGAGTGTTGGTGGACAGATGAATGGATAAAAAAACATGTGGCATATACACAAAATGGAGTTTTACTCAGCCGAAAAGAAGAATGAAATCAAGTCATTTGCAGGAGAAATGGATGGAACTGGAGGACATCATGTTATATGAAATAAGCCAGACTCAGAAAGTCAAGGGTTATATATTTTCTTTCATATGTGGAAGTTAAGGAGAAGAACAGGATAAAAACTGATCTCATGAAAACAGAAGGGAGAGCAGTAGAGTAGAGAATGAGGATCAGGGGGAGGAGGAGGAAAAGAAAAGAGGAAGTACTGGGGATTGAAACTGACCTAATCATGTGCATACAAATATATCAAAATGAAGCTCACTATCACCTATAATTATAATGCACCAATACATTTTTTTTTTAAAAGAAGGCATTGCAGCTTTCAATTTTGCTCTCTGAGAGCCAGCCAGTATGTAATAAAACCTGCCTGTCTTGCTGGAGAGCCATGTTAAAAGGAGAAAGCTTGGGTGAGGAGCTGTGGATGGGAAGATGTCAAATGTCTGAGGAGTTCGAGTTCCAGAGTGACAGGGATGGATGCATACAGAGAAAAGGAACATGCCAAAGACCGGCTGCACCTACCGCTCCTGGTTGTGTGGCTGAGGAGGAACCGAAAAATGAATCACAGAGGTTTCATGACGGTAGTTTCACTTGGCCTTGGAGACTTGCCCTGGCTTTGGCATTTAGAAAAGTTGGAGCTTTCAGCATTGGCTGATGTAGGGACTGGCAGGGTGATATCCATAATTGCCTCAGAGAGTTGTCAGCCTTTGGATCTCTTTAGCAGAGCACTTTGTCTAAGCCTTGGCTCTGGGAATTGGCTGCTGAACACATACTGCTTTGCAAAGCCCTATTGTGATAGCTGCCTTGAACATTGATAGGATTGAACTGTGTCCCTCCAAAACTAATATATTGAAGTCCAAACCCCCCAAACCTCAGAATGTGACCTTATTTGGAAATAACATAGTTACAGATGTAATTAATTACAAAGTCATAGTGGAGCAGCATGGGCCCTGATCCAATATGGCTGATGTCCTTATGAAAAGGGGAAATTTGGACAAGATGCCGGCACACAGAGGACTATGTGAAGCAATCAGGCAGGGAACAGGTGATGCAGAAGCCAAGGAAGGCTACAGATTGTCGGCAAACTCCCAAAGCTAGGAGAGAGGCAGGAACAGCTTTCCCCCCCGGCTTTCAAAATGAACCATCCCTGCTGATGTTTGACCCTGGACTTCTAGTCTTCACAACTGTGAGACAATCCATTTCTGTTGTTTAAGCCACTCACTCAAACACCCATCCCCGGCTTCCCCTTTCATCTACTCTGCAGATTTGGGTGGATGATGACAGGGATAAATTTGTGGCCATGATGAGAGAGCTGCTGATCATCTTAATCCTGATAAAATTAAAATTTTCATTTCTTCAAAAAGTTTTGTGAAAGATAACTTATTGGCTATTTCAGGTACAAGAAAAAGGAGATAATATTTTATGGGAGGACCCCTGTAATACCTTTGAAATTATACCAAATAGGTTGTTCCATCTACCATCTTTGAGTCCCTTCGACCAAAAATATGTCTCTACTTTTTCCAGATTTTATGAGGAGTCAGCAGTTGTTTTTCTCTAGAAACCTGATTTAATCTGTAGTAGGATTGGCGCTTGATTATTCCAGTATGATCATTTGCATGATTTTTAGGGCCATACTTGTTGAAACTGATATTAGAATCTTAAAAGTGGCATAGCTTATTCAGAAATGCTTAGTGCTTTACAATAACAATAATATTGGATGCATTATGCAATAATAATTGAAATCATATTTGCAAAATAGTAATGGTAATGGGACATTCTGAAATGCAAGAAGTAGAAAAATCACAGTGGGAGAGAAAGATGTTTTATTCACTGAATTCTGTCTGCTCTCAGGTCAGAAGGCAGGAAAGAGCTTTTACGGGCCTCAGGGTCACATCACCCTAGGCTGAACAATGTAGATGAACCTGTGCAAATCTCATTGAAGTAGAGGATTTTAGGTCACTGGAATCAAACAGTGTAAAGGTGTCATATTTGAAAATACTTTTTGCTCTTTAGAATAGATTTGCATTTTGTAAATACAAATTGGATTTCTAAAGAAAGCACGTATTTTCTATAACTTAGCCTAATAATGTGTTTCTCTTCTAGTTGCTCATAACTGTTGATTGTTTATTTAAAAATATGTTTGGAAAAAATATACAAAGCGTATTCCCCTATATCACTAGTTTAGTTTTTAGGTCAAATTTGAGTGGATTAACTTTTACTTTGTCCCTTTTAATACATTGATTTGTTGATGATATTCATCATATGCAAACTCACAGAAAACCATGGTGAAAATAAATCTGTAGGGAACCTAAGATATTCTTGGCTAAGAGAATTGATGTAACAAATGCTGATTTTGAATTTTGGACATATTCTGTACCAATTAGAACATTTTGTGAAATTTTGATTAAATATTTCTTTTGGCAGCTTAATTACCCTTAATCTAGGAATATTCTGCTTCAAATTGCAAAAATTAAACAAAGCCATGGAAGTGCCAGGGAGCAGAGATGGGGAAAAGAGTGAATTAATTCCCTTGTGTCTAGTTCATGAAAATTAATTTAGCCCAGTGTATGTCCCCATGGAACCTGCCTTTGCTTATTTACCTTCATGAAGGAGGGTTTTTCTCTTTGGTTTTGCAACTGTTGGCCCCCAAGCTGGTTTACAGACATCCTATCTTTTCTAAGGTCCCTTGATATTCTTGTGATTGTTACCATCACTCTTTCCTTGGTGGGCCAAGGCAAGATGTGAAACCATCTCCCACAAGGTCTCAGGACTTTAGGCAAAGTCAATTTTCTTGGGGGCAATTATATGTAAATTCTGTGCACCTTCTCCTCCATCCAACTCTGAAATCACACAAGAAATGTTTACACAGCATTGGGAGATTCAAATTTCAGCTGCATATGAGAAACTTATCAAACAGACATGCACAGAGAGAGAAAGAGGAGAGGCTGTGCAGGATCAGTCTTGGCATTTATCCATCCTTCTAAGGCAGCAAAGATATTTTTATTTCCATAGGGCAGGATACTACTGATTTCAGTCGCAGCTTCCTGACAGGCTATTTAAGGTTCTGCTGTCACCTCTTAGATCTACAGCCTTTACTCCTTTGTATGATTCCCTCTGTTCCAACTATTCTACCTGTGTCCAAATGCTGTCAGCTTTCCTTTGTGTGGTAAAATTATTCCCCTTGAATAGTGCTCTGCGAATGTAAAGAAGAGATACTGATAACAATAGCCTACTCACTGACCCATATTCATTCTCCAAATATCATCTTGCTCCAAACCTGAAACCTCTTTGAGACTCTGAGTTACCATTTTTCAACATTGGGAAGGTAGCATGGTGTAGTGGTTAAGAGCACAGGCTGCTGTAGACTGACTCTGTTCAGATTTCACTGCCGCTTCTCCAGCTGTGTGATGGGGATGGGCTGCTCTCTGAGTCTGGTTTCCCAAATGTGAATTTGGATCCTAACACTACACTCCTGCAGCATTATTAAAATGTACTTACATGGATATCGAAAAGGAAGGCAGTTAGACTGGTGTCAGGCACATATAAATAACTTGGTAAGATTAGCTTTCATATATTTATTTTTAAATTTTGTGGTGGTAGGATTGAACCCAGGCTCTCATGCATGTGCCAGACAAGTGCTCTATACTGAGCTACACCCCCTCCCCCGACCCCAGCACTGCTTTAATTACTTTCTGGAGGTGTTAATTCGACCTCAGAGCTACAGCCTTTTTATTTTGGAACAGGGTTTCACTAAGTTACTAAGGGTCTTGCTAAGTTACTGAGGTTAGCCTCAAACCTGTAATCCTTCTGTCTCAGCTGCCCAAGTACTGGGATTACAAGCATATGACACTATGCCCAGCTAGAGTTTCATTATTCAAACAGATTTTTTTCAATGCCAGAAAAAGAATTGATTCTCATAAATTGATTAATTGTGAAATATTTATCCTATCTTCTTCCTTTATTCCATCTCTCCTGGGATACAAGTTTATATGCACTAAATGAGAAGGGGATAGTGTTGGTTCATTTTTTTTAAGAAAGAATGCTATATTGGTATTTACTTTTTAAAGAAATCATGGGGTAATATTTTTTTTTGCAAGTCTGCTATTTAGACCCTTGAGATTTCTTTCCTTGGCTTCCAGTCCTGCTGAAGCTGAAGGGAGATGAGGCTTGTGAGATGGTCCCGCAGGCAGTGGCCTTCTGTTAGTCCCTCCCTGTGGCCGCCATTCTCAGGACTTGGCTAGGTTTCTTGGGATGGCATACAGTTTGGGGGAGAAGCTGTAGGCATGGAGCACCATGATATATGTGCCCCAGCATCTTCTTGGACATCCACTGGCACTGCGCAGAAATCAATAGAGTCTATTAGGATTTTTACCTAGGATCTTATTATTTGTATATTACTAACATTTGGTATGAGGTGAGGTTGGAAATTTGTGTCATAAATAGCCATTTGCAAATGACCTCCAACTCTAAAATTTAAAAAATCCTGCTGCCTTGGGTGGTGGTTATAATATGACTCCTGATATGAAGCTAGTATATTTAACAGAGATTCATCATATCTTCTAATCTCATTTCATTGCTTTATTACAGATTGATGTTCTCAAGGCAGACCTGGAAAGTGCAGAATGGAAAGTTTTGGAGAATCTTATTCTGGAAGATGTCCTGGAACAGATTGGACAGCTCATCTTTGAGATCCATCTCCACTGGCCTGGGTTTGAGGTCAGCGGCAGTGACAGCAGTGTCGTACGGTTCTGGTACAGCCTCCTCAAAGAGTTAGAACGGAAGGATTTCAGACTTTTTCACAGTCATAAAGACTTATCTAAGCCTCAGCTATTCCTGAAGAAAGACATTTTCAATGCTAGTAGCTGTTACACTCTGAGTTGGGTGAATACGAGATGGAAATAGGATGTGGGACCTCATCAAGAACACAAGGGAGTATTTGTAAAATGGAGCATTGTCTGAGCTTCTGATAAGGGTTTGCTCATCTAGCCTTCATTGGCACATGACCTGCTCTAGGCTGGCATTGTGTTAGTCTCTGCAGTGCTCATAGCCTGGTGCTTGGCATGTGATGGGGGCACAGTTAATACTTGTTGAAGGGATGAATGTAGTCACCCACTTGAGTAGACTCAAACTCTTTGCCTTTTTGCCTTTGACAGAGTGGAGCTATTTGTCTTCACTTTCACTTGTAGGATAATCCTCCACTCATCCCGGTTTTCCCTAAAATTCATTATGTATCTGTAGTCTATGAATTCACCAACATTACAATGCAATTATATGGGTTTTCCATTTTTAGTAGGTTGAGATTCTCAAGTTCCTTATCCACTGTTTAAAGCTGGGTCTTTCATTTGGCTTTAACTCACCTCTTTCAAGGTTTTGTTTGTCCACCTAGTTAATAATATTCTTTACAGTCTTGTGGATTTCAATCATGCTTTCTCAGCCTTTGCTGAGGTATGCTACAGCTCTATAGGAACTACTGATTCTGGTTTTTAGGAACTGAGACACACCAAACTTGTCACTGAGTTTAAAAAACTAGACTATGGAGAGCTTTGACTAAAGATTCTTTTCATATTCAGCCTTAAATCCCCTTCACTTCCTATAAAATGAAGCACAGAGAGAATACTGCTGCCTCTTCTGCCTTCAAACACGACACCCCCAGACTTTGACTATGCTGTCAAGTGGCCACTTAAGACTACGCTGTCAAATCTTTTTAAATATACTATCTGGAACGTACATTTTTCTTTACTGCCAGTTGGTATCATTCGTAGGATTGTGGCCTCAGGGCCATTGTCTCTTTTTCCCAGGATGGTTATATAGTGCTTCAGTGGTTCCAATCCTTCTTAGATTTTCAAAAATTAGGTAGGACATGTAGGTTCTCAATAGTTTGTATGATCTCTATCATTCCTATCAACAGGAATAGACTCCCCTGTGATTTTTAAAAATTCTATTTTGAATAAATTAATTAGATAGTATAAAGGTAAAACAAAATATTGCCTTCTGGTAAGTAAGTATATTTTGGCACTTTTTTTTTACACTGTGAGAGAGTGTGAAAACTGTATTTTGGGAGGGAGTAGAACAGTGAATATTGTCATATTTTTCCCTTCTCCTAGATTTTTACTTGCTTCTACCCTCAGAGATCCCCTGGGTTGGCATTTTGTTTCTTGCAATGGCTTGAAAATAATTCCTAAAATGAGAAGCCAACATAGACTAGGATGATATCACTAACTTGAGTTCAAAGGAGAAAAGAATTTCTGAATTAGCTGTGATAATTTTTGAAAATATAAATGAGGTTTTGAATTTAAAGCTCATAATACACTAATATAAGTTGTTGGGTTGAGAGAACCAGCCTGGACAAATGTGGTTTGAAATGGTGGCTCAGTGGACACAGGTATTTCAAATGTGCTTAAGAGTCCATAAACATGCTAACATGGCTTACAGCTGTTAGTTTGTATGATGTCATCGTCAAAGCAAAGCTAACATTGGTCCAATTCTGTTTGGATCACATCACAGATTTTTTTGATAAAAATTTTATACACTGAAATATATATACTAAATATTCATTTTTGTGTGTGTGTAGGTACTGGGGATTGAGCCCAGGGAACATTCTACTTCTGAGCTACATCCCTCGCCCTTTTTATTTTTTGTTTTGAAACAGGTTCTCATCAGGTTGCTGAGAGTCTTACGAGTCTTACTACATTGCTGCGGCTGTCCTTGAACCTGTGATCTTCTTGTCTCAGCCTACCAAGTGCTGCGATTACAGGTATGCACCAAAATGCCCAGCAGTAAATATTCTTATATACTAAAGTGTGGAGTATACTAGTCTTAACTGTCCAATCTGATCAACTTGCAGATGTATACACTTCCATATAAAGATTTGTAATGGGACTGTAGAAGGCAACTTAACCATTTAATCAAGACTGGTGGTACAGAATATTGACTTCATCACACCTGAAACAAGAATGAATGTACTGTTAAAAAAAATTACAGCCGGACGTGGTGGCGCACGCTTGTAATCCCAGCATTCGGGAGGCTGAGACCAGAGGATCCGGGTTCTCGTCTAGCCTCAGCTACCTAGTGAGGCACTCCGCAACTTAGTGAGACCCGGTTTCAAAATAAAGAATAAAAAATAGGGCTGGGGGTGTAGCACGGAGGTAGAATGCCCCTGTGTTCAATCCCCAGTACCGCAAAAAAAAAAAAAAAAAAATTACAAATGCACCCACCCATTCCCACCTAACTGGGCAGCCTGCTCAATAGTATCCATGCCAGGCATAGTGGTGTACACCTGTAATCCCAGTACTTGGGAGGCTGAAACAGGAAGATTGCAGATTGAAAGCCAGCTCCAGCAATTTAGCATAGTCTTCAGCAACTAAAAAATAAAATAGGGCTGGGAGTGTAACTCAGAGGGGTCATTCTACCTGAAAAAACAAAAACTTCCATTATTTATGCTTATTTCTCTTCATGGATAGTTGATTTTTTTTTTTTTTTTTCGGTACTGAGGATTGAACCCAGGGGCATTCTATCTTCGAGCTACACCCCAGCCCTATTTTTTATTCTTTTATTTTGAAACAGGGTCTCACTAAGTTGCAAAGGGCCTCACTAAGTAGCTGAGGCTGGCGGTGAACCTGCAATCCTCCTGTCTCAGCCTCCCAAGTACTGAGATTACAAGCATGCGCCACCATGCCCGGCTTGGATAGTTGAAATTTATGATGAATATTCTGATGTTTGTTTCCTAACCTCACCACTATCATCATTTTGGGCTGGATAATTCTTGACAGGGGTGGGAAGGTTAGTCTGGCATCCTTGGCCTCTACCCACTGGATGGATAAGCAAAATTCTCCCCCTTCCCCCCAAGTTGTGACAAACAAATGCATCTGAAGACAATTTTAAATGTCACCTAGTGAGTGAAACCATCCACTGTAGAGAAGTGCTTAAGTACGACACCAGTGACACCAGCTCTGGGCAACCACAGCACTGGTGTTTGCTTGTAAAGAAGGAGCAAACATAAGATCTCTTGGAAGAAATAGAAAAAACAATAACCATCACCCCCAGAATCACCATGAGAGCAACACAAACAAAATACAACAAACAAAATCAATTTATTATTTATTGAGATCTTATGATGAGCCAGACACTTGGCATAGATTATTCCTAATTCTCTCAACAACCCAACAAGGAAGTGTACTATTTGCTGATTGTATAGGTAAAGACACTCTGAGAGGTTACATAGCTTATTCAGATCACTCAACTAGTAGATGGTAGAACAGGAATCTATGTTTTGGCCAATCAGATCCCCACAAAGACCATGCCCAGTTCCTACCATGGTCTCCATAGCCATTACCAAATGTAAGATGCTTCACTGGAAGGACACTTTTTTGCTTGTGAGCAAAGGTGGGGGTGGGGGTGGTGTGTGTGTGTGGGGGGGGAGTTCTATAAGTATACATAAACCAGACCTGCAAATTTGTTGGAGTTGGGATAGTTTTGTAACATATAGATTTTTCCTCTTTAACTTAACTGTCTACTTAATTAAAATAAGCCCATCAAATGGAGGCTTACTGAAGAAATATGGGGACCCAACAACTTCTCTGTCTATATAGTTAGGCTGAAAAGCTCTTGCTTGACATGGAAGAGATTCTTGCCCAGGCTTGTCCGATTACTTGATACTTTCCTCCTGGGCTTTAGAAAGGGCAGTGTGAAGTGCAGTGTGATTTTTCTTTGATTAAAGCTTGTCTTTGACCTGCAGATAAATGAGCTAAGATGTGAATATCTGTGACATACATCTCTTTAATTAACCTTACCAGAGTAGAATAGTGTTTCATAAATGATTCTGAAAATACAAACTTAATAATGCTCTTATCAAGTGATTAAAAAATTGCACTCTTTAAGGAGGAAGACATGAGGATATAAGCGATTCAGAAGTTGCCTCTAACACAAAATCCATGTTACAATTTGGGGTCAGAGTAAAAGAAAAAAAATTTCCCCTTCCTCTTTTCTTAGTGATTATGTTTGCTTCAGTTATAATAGGTTATCATATAAATATTTGTAACTATTGGACATATCCACATGAAGAAAGCCAGGGAAAAGTGAAGGTCCACTAATATTTACATCAGGGTAAAACAAAAGTAAATTCATGAATTTACATTTTTTAGTCCACATCTGTTATTCATGTAAACATTTTTGCCTTGGCTATAAGATTTTTTAGAAAATACAGTCCAAGATTTAAATTTCTTAAGTATTAAATGTTTGGATTTTGCAAAGCTTGAATTAAATCAGGATGTCAGGCTCATAATATTTTGCCAGTTTAAAAATGAAGGTCTCATCTAAACAGATGATTCTACTTGACAATACATTAGTACCTCCAAGTTCAGTTAATGTAATTGCTCTTTCTGCTGACAATAAATTTATATTTGCTTTTTAAGCAATAACATAATTCTTTTTATACTAGCCAATTGCTGGTACTTTGTGAATTCAATAATCTTCCTTTTGCTTACATTGAAAGAGTTATTTGAACTTTACTTATAAGAAATCATAACTGGAAGATTCAATCTATTCTTAAAACTGCCTAAATTTAGATTATTAGATTTTTTTGAATACTTTTGCTGTATTTCTGCCTTTAAGAAAAATAAGTCAAACAGGCTTAATTTCATCCTATTTATGTTGGAAAAATGATAGTTCTCAAAGTATTGAAATCAATACTTTCTAAAGCCAGCAATTTCATATTCACCTCATATAAAATACTATAACTTTTTTAGTGATTGGTTTTGTATACTAAGATTGAAATAAGGAACTTTTTAGGGACAAACTTTGAATTCTAATCTGGACTATTGACTATTTCAATACAGAAGTCAAGTATACACAAGATTGATACCCAGTGAGTATAAGAGATATCTGTTGTAAGCATGGTACTATAGTTAATAACAATGTATTGTGTACTTGAAAATTGCTAAGAGAGTAGATTTCAGATGTCTCCCCCCTCCAAATGATAGATATGTGAGGTAATGGATGTTAACATGATTGATTTAGTCATTCTGCAGTTCTTACATACATTAAAAAAAGTATGCTCCATGAAATACTTTGGACATGTTTATACGAAAGAAAAAATAATTACCAGTAGAGTAATAGTGGCAGCCCCTTGCACAGGATGCCGGAGACCTCCCCTTGACAGAGCAATTAAAGATTAACTCACAGCTATGGGGCAATTAGAGGCTAATGGACAATACAACAGGTGGCCTCCAGGACCCTGCCTCAGCACTGTGGCAAACTTTTATTCCAACTGGTTTGTCTTCTGCCCGACTTGTCACTGGATATTGGGCATATCAATGTCCAACTACTCCTGGGTGGAAATAAATAAGAAACAAAGGTTCAAGTGGGTTCTACAACACTATTGAGAAATCACAATTGTGCATTAATAAAAAAGCTATTAATTGTATAAGAAAATATTATTTCTCAAGGATCGATGTTAGATCAAACATCATTTGCTCAGGGACTCTGTACTTTAGGCCTCCCAATGACCTCTATTCTTCCTATCTTAACTCTCCCTGTATCTTATTGTATTTGCTTGTATGTATTTCCTACCAGACTGTAGGCTCCATGAGGGTAAGGGCCATGTCTATAGTCCAGCGCCTCCTATGGAACCTGCTTGTTAAAAGATGTTCAATAAATATTTGTTGAAAATAAAATTTAAAAGCTCTTTCACATAGAATTTTCCTGTAAAATTATTTCATCATCATTTTCTATTGAGATTTTCTCTGACATTAAAAATACCTTTGGAAATTAGATGGACCACTGACTCCCATTTTGTTAAATTTGGTCACAATTTGTTCTTTTCGTGACATAGTTGTTTATTATACTGCATGAGGTAGTCCCCATTCTTTTTTTTTTTTTTTTTTTTTTTTTTGCAGTACTGGGGGTTGAAATCAGGGGCATTCTACCTCTGAGCTATACCTCCAGCCCTATTTTTTATTCTTTATTTTGAAACCGGGTCTCACTAAGTTGTGGAGTGTCTCACTAGGTAGCTGAGGCTGGCTGTGAACCCGGATCCTCTGGTCTCAGCCTCCCGAATGCTGGGATTACAAGCGTGTGCCACCACACCTGGCTAGATAATCCCCATTCTTGATTAAAAGATGCTAACCTGGAGATCCCCTTGACTTTGGGGAATTGAAAGTTACAAAATGGTTGAATTAAATAACTCAATGGCTATACCACCCTGAACATAACCAATCTCATCTGAATTGAATAGTAATTGAAGGCTCAATTATTATTAGAAAATAGATGGATAGTCCTATCATATTCAAGTTCAATGTTTCTTTCTTATTCCTACTATTATCCTTTCTTTATTCCAATTCTTAGCAAACAACCTTTTTTAGAGTCAGTATGTAAAATATAATACAGAATATACAATTCATAGCAGCACAGAGAATATTTTTTATTTTATGAGATAAGGAAAGTGTGATGATATGAGGATATTTATACCAAGGCTAGGGGCTGGTGTTTTTATAAGAATGATTCAAGCCATGCTGTTTTTATAGGACAAAATGGATAATAAAGGCAGTAGTTGAAATAATAAAATTGGGGAGAGAAAAGAAATTGTATATTCTCAAGACTGAATTCTGAACCAAGAAAATTTCCCCGTGAGCCCAGAGAAAGTGATGGGGGCCATGAGAATGTCCTCAGCTATGGGTTCCATTTCACTAAAGGACAAAAGAAACATTATCTGACTAGCTGTTCCTTTTAAACTATCGAACTCAGAGACAGCAAGCTGAAAGCCATAAAGATTATGACACAAAGTTGAGTTTTAAGAATACACAATTAAGTAGCATTGTTTAGAAGTAGAACAGTAGGGTGGAAGGAAAGGAGATCTTGACAATGCTGCCAACTAGCTGCATCATATCAAGCAAGTCATCACCGTTTTTGGCCTATTCTCTTCTCTCAGTTTAGGCTATGTAACTTCCAGAGTTTCTTCTAGTTTGAAAATCTCATTATTTTGATTTTTGCAATTAGATTAGGCTTGAACAATGATAGGATAAATTCTTGATTTGTGTGCTGCCAGGGTCTGAATGCTTGTCCTTACAAAATCTGTATCTTAAAATCTAATCCCTAATGTGTTGGTATTAAGAGGTCAGGTCTTCGTGTCATGGTCTTGGAACCTAAAGGGTTGGGATTAGTACTCTTCTAAAAGAGGCCCAAGGGAGCTTACTTCCCTTTCCATTATGTGGGGATGCACTGCGGTGCCATCTTTGAAGCAGAGAGTGAGTCCTCACCAGACACTGAATCTGCTGGCACCTTGATCTTGGACATCCCAGCCTCCAGAACTATAAGCAATAAACATTTTTTTAATAAATTACTCAGTCTTAAGTATCTTGTTACAGCCAGCGGGCTGATTGGACCAAAATGTGCTATAAAGGGAAGTCTTAGGAAAAATTCAGAGGAATCCAAATGATGTGCTCATGCACACAAAGAGGCCCAGATAAAAGGTGAATCCTTAATAGTTCTTCGGTCATCAAGTGAAGCACTCTGAGGAAACGTACCTTTTTGGATCACCTACTTAAAATCATGATTCCAAAAACCGGAATGTAGGTTTCATAGGCTGTACTAGTTTATACTACTGTTTTTAGACTGTCCCAACAGCATCTAAAGATACTAAAGTATATATATATATATATATATATATATATATATATATATATATATATCCCCAAAGATCCTTCCATATGCACACGTATGTATGTGTGCATAGGTATGTGTATGTATGTTTGCATATGTGTGTGTGTGTGTGTGTGTGTGTGTGTGGTTGAATGTCTAAGAAAGAAAAATTTTCAGACACAAAAAGCCCAGAGAACCTAGAGCAACTGCCCTAGAATTTTAGTATACATTATGGCTAGAGGCCTACTACACTAGAGATAAGGCCTGATTTTGTGTGTGTGTGTGTGTGTGTGTGTGTGTGTGTGTGTGTGTGTGTGTGTGTGGAGGGCTATACCCTCAATTAAAAGGGATCTAATAATTTCAACCCATTAACACAAGGAAACTTAATCTCTGCTGTACCTCTTAGCGCAAATGTCTCACTCGAGAAACAGAAGCCTGTACAAGTTCAGTAGTTGAATTTATCTAAATCATATGGTAAGCAAAACCATAAGCTACTAAATTCTGATAAACACCTGGATCTAGGGATGATACCTCGGGGATACGTGGCAAAAGCAGAAACAAACCCACTCTGAAGGGACTCTTCACCAGCCCAGGCTACGAGGGATTTCCTCAGAAAAACAAGAGTCACTTAAGATGAGCTCATAAGAAAAAATTACACCTGGTAGAGAAAGAAATGGTCCATCATGAGGTAGAGTTAACAGACAACAAACACTGGGATTTTCAGCCCAAGTGCTTGAGATAGTAGCGATCTTAAAGAAAGACAATATATAACACAATTGAAGGTCTAAAAGGATACACAGAAAATTTAAGAAAACAAGACACTGAAAAACAACAGGAAGATAAAAACAACACAGGGAACTTCCGGGAAGATGGCGTCGGAGTGAGACACGTCTCAAGAGGTGCTCTGAACTCGATTCATATCAGCCATAGAAGCAGCTTTTTGACAGAAGAAAAAAAAGCAACAAAAAGGTGAGAAACGCTACGAAAACTGAAATACAACTGATCAGAATCCAGAAGGCCGACCAGGGAGAGCAAAGAAGCCCGTCTCTGCGGCCGCAGCGCCACGCCACTGAGCAGAAGTCGCCATTGAGCCGGCCCCCGGCGTGGGATCTACTAACAAAGAAATATATAATGACCTTCTGCATTCCCACCGACCAGAGGTGGAGTGAGCGACTCCTGAACTCCTCTTCCTAGCCAGGCAGCATATCGAGGCACCTTTGACAGAGACAAGAACGAGTGGTACGACCAGCTTAACCCCACACGGGGCCATCCCAGCACACCTCTCCCAACAGAGCTGAAGCAGAGATAACTGCACTCCAGAGCTTGAATCAAAACTGCCGCAGGAGCAGCTTCTTGACAGAAAGAAAGAGAAGCAAAGCAGCATAAAAGTGAGTAAAGCAACAGGAGCAGTTGGTTGGAAGCTAGAGAGCAGACCAGGGAGAACGGGGGAGCCAGCGCGTGTGCGGCAGTAGCAACCGCCATTTTGTCTACCACCCACAGTAGCAGGG
This sequence comes from Graphiurus murinus, assembly GCA_004027655.1. NCBI lineage: Eukaryota > Metazoa > Chordata > Mammalia > Rodentia > Gliridae > Graphiurus > Graphiurus murinus. The sequence continues at coordinate 1,021 of PVLC010002318.1, read as the reverse complement.
ATTTACCCAAAAGATCTACATAGGCAAAATCAGGTCTGTTCTTACAAACTCACAGGGATATTTATTTTGTTTCTTGCTGTTGTTTTTTGTTTTCTGGGTTTTTTGTTTTGTTTTGTTTCGTTTTTACTGTTTTCACTTTGCATTGCTTCGATTTATGTATGTTTCTTCGGAGGATTGATTGCTTTGTTACCTTTGCTAGACCCTAGAAGTCAACACCTGAAACCCACCAAAGACACCAATAGAGTGGGCAGAAGAAGCACCAGAGTAAATGCAACTCAGTACAAGATACGATTCACAGAGAGAAAATAAAAATAAGAAACCTATAAATTCAAAGAAAGCGTGCAAGAGCAGCAAAGTTATAAATTTAAGAACAGGGAAACCATGGGAAGGAGAAATACCAAAGAAACAATGAGTCAACACAATCCCACAATAATAGAACTCAATGACACTGATTGGCAGAGCTTACCAGAAGGACAATTCAGATCTTTAATAATAGAAATGTTATAAAACTTCCAGAAAGAATGCAGAGAGAACTGGAAAGAAATAAAAGAACAAATAAACAAAGAAGCTGACACCCTGAGCAGGAATATTAGAGAAGCTTTGAGGGAAGTGAAGGATGTGAAAGATGGAATAATAGAAGTGAAGGCATCAATACAAACTATAAACAGTAGATTAGACCACATGGAAAACAGAATATCACTCCTAGAAGATGACCATTCCAAAAACGAATCAATTATACATAATCTAGAGAAAAAAATTTGACAGTATGAATTGCACATCGATGAGATCTGGGCCAATTTTATTTTATTTTACTTTATTTTATTTGCGGTACTGGGGATTGAACTCAGGGGCATTCTACCTCCGAGCTATACCCCCAGCCCTATTTTTTATTCTTTATTTTGAAACCGAGTCTCACTAAGTTGCGGAGTGCCTCACTAGGTAGCTGAGGCTGGCCACGAACCCGGATCCTCTGGTCTCAGCCTCCCGAATGCTGGGATTACAAGCGTGCGCCACCACGCCC
>PVLC010002317.1:100592-117784 GCA_004027655.1 Graphiurus murinus | reverse complement strand
TTTTGCGGTACTGGAGATTGAACTCAGGGGCATTCTACCTCCGAGCTACACCCCCAGCCCTATTTTTTATTCTTTATTTTGAAACCGAGTCTCACTAAGTTGCGGAGTGCCTCACTAGGTAGCTGAGGCTGGCCGCGAACCCGGATCCTCCGGTCTCAGCCTCCCGAATGCTGGGATTACAAGCGTGCGCCACCACGCCTGGCTCACATCTCCTTATTTTTTAAGATTTTTTTCTAGCTCAACATGGTAGCATATGCCTGTAATCCTAGGACTTGGGAGGCTGAGACAGGAGGATCATAGAGTCGAGGTCAGCTTTAGCAAATTAGTGAGGCCCTTAGCAACCTAGTGAGACCCTATTTACAGATTAAAAAATAAAACAGAGCTGGGGGTGTAGCTTAGTGGTAGAATGTCCCTGGTTCAATCTCTAGTACCACAAACAAACAAATAAACAACAACAAAAACTAACAACGAGAATCAGAGAGCAATATGGAGATTAGCAGCAGCTGACTCAGTTTCCCCACGTAAAAAGGAGAGAAAGGATAAAAATTGAGCCGGGTGTGGTGGCGCACACTTGTCATCCCAGTAATTGGGAGGCTGAGACTGGAGGATCTGGGTTCAAGGCCAGCCTCAGCTACTTAGTGAGGCTCTCACCAACTTAGTGAGACCCGGTTTCAAAATAAAGAATAAAAAATAGGGCTGGGGTTGTGGCTCGGGGGTAGAATGCCCCTGAATTCAATCCCCAGCACCACAAAAAAAAAAAAAGAAAAAAGAAAAAAGAAAGAAAGAAAGGATAAAAATTGCACTGGTCACCAGGGAGCTGTCTAGCTTCTAACTTGGGGATCTGCAGTCCCCCAAGTATGCAGAGATTGCCCAGGACCGAGCAGCAAGATGATGGCGTGGGATTGGGGGGGGGGTTCTAACTTCTTCCTTCTGCAAAAACAGAAGAAATGCATCTCAGAATGAGACGCTATCCGACATAGCTGTATGTGTTGTTCCTTGGATGGATTCCACGTCCGCTCCGAGTATATTTTTATGTCTCCACTCTGAGAGCTTTTTACTACCCACAAGAAGAAGGATCTGTCTTTTCCCGAGTCTGTAAATAGCAAAGTTCATTTGTGTCCTGGTTCGCTGTGATCATTGCTGCACGCGCTATCATGGCTGTAATTTGCATGTGTTGTAAAAAGCTAGTTACCAGCTGTTGATTGCTGGGAGGAAGATCAGTCTGGGCTGTAAGTTTCAAGAGCTCCCCCGTTAGAGAAGTGAACAATGGCGTTGTTTTCATTGTATTTATCAGTAGGAATCTCAAATTTCATAATAAAGTAGATATGTATAGCAGCGTTTTTGCTATTGCTTGTTTTACTTTGGGGGGTAATAGGGATTGAACCCAGAGGCATTCAGAACAGGGTCTGGCTAAATTGCAGAAAGCCTCCTTGAGTTGCTGAGGCTGGCCTCCAATCTGTGAGCCTCCTGTCTCAGCCTCCCAAGTCCTGGGATTACAGATGTCTACCACCATGCCTGGCCAGAAAGGGGTTTCATGTACTTGACAATCATACCACCTCACAGTAACTAATTACTAAGCTCTTAGAAAGTAACTCTTTCTAACTACTAAAAAAAAAAAAAAAGCATTTTAATAAATTCCTGTTTGCTTTTTTAAAAAATTTGCTTCAGTTTTTCTAGATTTCTGTCGTGCCCTTCAATTGTTGAGACAATAAGTACAAGTTGTAAGAGAAGGCATTCTTGTGAATACCACTGGGGTGTTTCAGTCTGCAGAAGTCTGACAATTCTGCCAACTCCCTCCTGTTTTCTTTTTTTCCTTAATAAAGCAGGGTCTCTAATTCCAGTCATCTATCTTTGTTTTAGAACAGTAAGGTTTTAGGAACATTGGCGTGGTCTCTCAGCAGTACACGGCAGTAGAAAATGTGTTTATATATTGCTTGCTAGTGACACATTGTAAATGGCTCACAGGGGACCGATACAGAAGCAAAGAAAGTTTAGTGCCAGAGAGTCTTAATGATTATTTTGCATATCTTCGCTTGGGAAGATGCTAAATAACAAACAGCTTCTCCTCTCCTCTCCTCTCCTCTCCTCTCCTCTCCTCTCCTCTCTTCTCTTTTCTTTTCTCTTCCTTTCTTTTCCCTTCCTTTCCCTTTCCTATTTATGGTACTGGGGGTTTGAACTCAGGGACATTCTGCCTCCAAACTACACCTCTGGCCCTATTTTTATTCTTTATTTTGAAACAGGATCTCACTAAATTGTGAAGGGCCTCACTAAGTAGCCCAGGCTGGCCACAAACCTGCGTGCGATCATCCTGTCTCAGCCTCCCAAGTACTGGGATTACAAGCATGCACCACCAAGCCCACCTAACAAACAACCTCTGAGAGCTATTTTTGCCTTGGTCGTTTTGCATTTGTGGAACAGAGATCTCAGGGAGATACAAGCAGATCATGTAAAAAAGAGATTGGGTATGCAAAGCCGAGCTGATACCTTGAGGTCACCGTCTTTTGCAAACTCAAGAGATACTTGCTAATCAGCTACTCCTAATGTGTCTCTGTGATAATATATTCTTGTCTTGAATACACCAATTTTTTTTTTTTCTGCTAACCCATCCCTTGTGGCACTCTCTCTCTGTCTACCACTCGGTTATGTGCGTGAATTCATGTTTTCCCTTTGTCTTTATTATCCCCTCCCTCCCCTGCACTTGAAACACTTAAGAGTGTATTATTTATCTCTCATGAGCATCATGTTTATACAGGTACAAGCAGAGGCAAGAAATTGCTAAATGCCATCTAATTACTGGTCTGCAAACCAACTGGTTTTGGTACGTTGATTAAAAAAAAAAAGTCATTTAGTTCAAAGGGAACAAATGCCAATAAGTCACTTTTTTTATTTGTGTGTGTGTGTGTGTGTGTGTGTGTGTGTGTGTGTGTGTGTATCTGTGTGTGGTACTGGAAATTGAACTTGGGGGCATTCTATGACTGATATGTACCCCCAGCCCTTTTTCATTTTGAAACAGGGTCTCGCTAACTTGCTAAGGCTAGCCTCAACCCTGCAATCCTCCTGTGTCATCCTCCTAAGTCCTAGGATTACAAGTGTGTATTACCATGCCCAGCTAATAAGACAACTTTTTAAAAAAAATTTGGGTGAATGATTGACTTGACTTTTAAGATTGGTCAAAATACCACTCACACTGTAGGAGATTGGGGAAGACAACGATGTTGTTAATTTAGAAGATGTGTCAGTCAGTGTTCCATTGCTATGACAAAACACCAGAGATAATAAACTCAGAAGGAGAAAAGGCTTATCTTGGCTCCTGAGTTAGAGTTTTTGGTCCATGGTTCCTTGGCCCTGATGCGTTGAAGCTGTTCAGTATCTCTGCCTAGTACAAGGGAAGGAGAGAGAGGAAAGAAGAGAGAGAGACAGGCCAGAGTTCCAATACCTTTAAAAAAAATAAACTTTTATTGATGTATTGTATCCCACATAATAATGAGGTTCAGAGCAATAAGGACATTCCTGAACACAGCACTTGGTGAACTTCCCCCCCTACTTCCACCCCCTTCTCTGCCCTCCCCTGCACATGAAACTGAGATTGACCCTGATAATTTTGTGTATATTCATAGCATCATTTGAAGTGTTTCCTTCAAGTCCCCCTCCCCACCCACCTCCCCTCTCCAACCCCTTCCATCTCTCCCCTGGGGTTTCTCCTCTTTTTTTTTTATTTTGCGGTACTGGGGATTGAACTCAGGGGCATTCTACCTCCAAGTTACACCCCCAGCCCTATTTTTTTATTCTTTATTTTGAAACAGGGTCTCCCTAAATTGCAGGGTGCCTCACTAGGTAGCTGAGGCTGGCCGCGAACCCAGATTCTCCAGTCTCAGCCTCCCAAATGCTGGTATGACAAAGGTGCGCCTGGCTTCCTCTTTTATCAGGAGTCCCTCTTGTATCCCAGCTTCTCCCTAGCTTTCATAAATGAGAGGAAACTCATCTTCTAAATTCACACGCTACACTTCTGAGACTGGCTACACTCACTTAGCATAATATTCTCTAGTTCCATCCATTTTCCTGCAGATGCTATAATTTTGTTCTTCCTTAAGGCTGAGTGAAATTCCAATTGGTGTCTGTGCTGTGTTTGGCTTATCCATTCATTGGTTGATGGACACCTAGGCTGGTTCCATGATTTGGCTGTTGTGCTGCTGCATGCCTCACTGCAGTATTCTGACTCCAGTATCCTTTGTGTGGGCAGGATCCCAATGACCTAACCGCCTCTCGCTAGATAGGCTCCGCCTCTTAAAGGTTCCATTTCCTCCCAGTAGTGCTAGGGATGAGGATCAAGCCTTCAACCCAGGGGCTTTTGAGGGGCATTCCAGATACAATTATAGCAGAAGAATGCTTTTCAAACAGTTGGCCAGAGAAGCTCCTTTTCCCAGATATGAATAGGAAAAGAGGTGTTTGGTATAACTAAGTAACTGAGGCCTGATCTATCTCTGTTCCTTGAACTCAGTCTATCTCTGTTCCTTGTAGTCTTAGCCATGATTACCCAACCGAGTAGTATCTGACTGGGGCATTGGGAATTCTGACTCTCTCTCCTGCCAGCTCTCTGTTCTTGTTCCTGGAAGGCAGCCTGGAACACCTCAGCTTCACATGGAACAACTGAGCAGCTGCTATGATGGGGGAAACTTGATTTTCTTGGACCTGGAAGACCTCAGAGCTATTGACCAACTCTTCCTCCCTTTTGGAAGGCTCTGCAGTGGAAACTCATAGATTCTGAGTTCTTTGATCTCGTATCATTTTTTTGTACTGGGGATTGAACCAATTATATTCCATCCCTGAGCTATACTCCCCCAGCCCCCCTTTTATGTTTTATTTTTAATTAATTAATTAGCTAATTAATTAATATTTTTGTGGTACTGGGGATTGAACTCAGAGGCATTCTACCTTCGAGCAATACCCCCAGCCTGATTTTACTTCTTATTTGGAAACAAGGTCTCATTAGGTTGATGAGAGTCTCACTACTTGCTGAGGCAGTCCTCGAACATGTGATCCTCCCGTCTCAGCCTCCCAAGCACTGGGATTACAAGCGTGCACCACCATGCCCGGCCTTATGTTTTACTTTTAAACAGGGTCTTGCTAAGTTGCTGAGACTTGCCACAAGCTTGTGATCCTCCTGTCTCAGCATCCCAAGTATTGGGGTTTACAGGCCTGTGGATCACACAACTTTTTAACCTCTGAAAAGCAAAATTTCTGGAAGAAAATCTTTCACCAAAATTAGAGGAAGAAGATAACATCTTCTAGCAATTCATAAATGTTCTCTTTCTATTAGGGCGTTAAATCTTTTGCAGCCTTCTTAAACTTTGGTTACCTTTGTGATTTAAGGGACAAGCTAAATGCTAATACAATGGATGGGGTGAACGACTGGTCAAAGACTGACCTGATTAGACTAAAAAGTGCAGTTGGAATTGCTAAAATATTCAGGCCCAGTGTAATTTTTTTTTCAGAAAACAGTCCTCTGCTGGGCATTATATCTCCCTGGGTGATATTAAAAGTCAGATAGGGTATCCATACCCCATTTCTTTGGAGGACATTTGGAAGCCCTCAGCAACCTAGGAAAGGTTTAAAAAATAAAAATCTGAGGATCTTGAAATTTCACCTGTGTCTATTTTGCATGAGAACTCTGGTGATACATTGTAAGACCACAGTTGAAAGACTCCCATTTGCTCTTTTCCCAGTCAAATTACAAAGTTCTGTGTTCCAGGCCTCAGTTCTTTTTGTTTGTTTGTTTAGGCATAAGTTCTTAAAGGTCCAATAAATTGGACATTTTGAGAAATTAAAACTAGTGCCATTCTTTATTATAATAATAGTTATTATTTTGATGTAACAATATTATTGTTGTTGTTGTTATTATTATTATTTATTGTTTTGGTACTGAGAATTGAACTTGGGAACATGCTACCTTCATGGTATACTCCTAACCCTTTGCAACAGAGTTTTTCTAAGTTGCTGAGGCTGGCCTCCAACCTGTGATCCTCCTGTCTCAGCCTCCCAAGTACTGGGATAACAGGTGTGCACCACAGCACCCAGCTAGTTTATTCTTTTGATCATATCCTCTTTATTACTATGAAGCACCCCTCATTTTTTTGCCTTTTACGTATTGAAGGCAGGTTACTGTCAGTCCCTGCTATACCTTTGTACAAATGAAGAAAACGTTCCTCTTTCTCTGAGGACATTCAGCACCGTACACCAGGGCTCATGGCAGATCTTGGCGATGCAATTGGCAGAATCGAGTGCAGCAGGCAATTGTCGGGCTCCTTGTTAAAAAATATCATTAATAATTTATTTTATACTTTTATTGGGGCATTGTAATCATGCATCACAGTGAGGCTCAAAGTAATAAAAACATACATGCACACATTCCTGGTGTGTTTTCTCCCTCAGCCCACCCAAATCCTCTTCATTAAGAGTTTGAAAAAGAGCCAGGCATGATGAGACATATCTGGCATCCCAGTACTTTGGAGGATGAGACAGGAGAATCGTGGGTTCGAGGCCAGCCTCAGCAACTTAGTGAGACCTTCAGCAACTTAGCAAGACTCTGTTTCAAAATAAAAATAAAGTAGGGCCAGGGGAGTAGCTTAGAGATAGAATGCTATTGAGTTCAATCCCCAGTACCAAAACCAAGAAACAAAAACAAAAAAGTATCCCTTACGTTCAATTGCCCATTTTGTGATTGGGTTATTTGGTGTTTTGGTGTTAAGTTTCTTGAGTTCTTTATATATTCTAGCTACTAGTCCTCTATCAGGAGTAGCTGGTGAAGCTTTCCCATTCTGTCAGCTCTCTCTTCTGGCTTTCGATTCTCTGTTTTGCTGTGGATAGATACAGTGGGGTTTACTCAGCCAAGAAGAACAGAATTATGTCATTTGCAGGAGAGTAGCTAGAAATAGAGAACTTGATGCTAAGAAAAATCAGCCAGGATCAGTAAGTCAAGGATCGTACACTCTCTCTCTCTCACATGTGGAAGCTAGAGAGAAAATGGGAAAGAAAAGGGACTTTAAGACAATATGGAGAAAGTCCAGTAGAATAGTAAGTAGAAAGGGATGGGGAGAGTGAGATGAAAAGGGAGAAAAGGAGGCTTAAGAGGCAAAGAAATAAAATAATATCATGTTTATATGTGATGGTATCACCGGCAGCCTTACTAACGTATGTGGAGAGGTAGTAGAGTAGGGTTAGGAGGAAACCCCACCAAGAAATGTGGTGTGCATATACGAATATATCACTTTGAATCTTACCATGACATATAATCATGATGCACCAATAAGATTCTTTTAAAAAACGGGGGAAATATCAGCAGCATTGAATTGTGGTTAGGATAAGTCAACTAACAGGAGGCTGAGACAGGAGGATCATAGGTTCGAGGCCAGCCTCAGCAACTTAGCAAGACCCTGTTTCAAATAAAATAAAAATAGAGCTGGACTTTTATATCTTGGAGGTAGAATGCCCCTATGCTTAATATCTGGCACCAAAAAGGAGAAAAATAATAATAATAAGCCAGATACATCTATGTGACGTTCAGTAAATTAATACCTTTGTTTATGGTCAAGTAAAATCAGGTTGTATCTCTTAATAACCAAGAATTGTATTTAATTAATATTGACTTTTGTTGAAGATTTCTCAAGTTCTCACAAATGTTACCTTACAAGTCTAAAATAGAATTTCTAAAGTAAATAACTTAAAGACCCCTCATCAGTAAAGAAATGGATATAAAAACCAAATATTGAGACAACATCAAACCCGAGTGTCATATGAAATGAAATTTTTCATTGGTAATATTATAATGGAATCTTAAATGAAGACTTTAATCATGGTATGTGTATGGGGGGTATGTATTTTAAGGGAGAAAAACCGTCTTATTATAATTGTACCTTCGTTTAGGAGACCAATTATTTAAATAAACATTGCCAAGGAAATTAAGAGATTTACTACGGATGAATAGCCCAAAAGTAAATAACTAGTACTCTACAGAGGAAAAGGAAAGAATTTAAGCTGGAGAACTTTGAATGTTCGCCAGTTCACTTATTTGCATTGTACAAAATGATTTCCACCGCAGTGGGGATTTGGAAGTCTCAAAGCAATTTAATTCTAACATTTTATCTCTTTTCCTCATATACTTCATCTTGAGAAAAGGCCAAAAATTCTAGTGCTATCAAAAGATATATATATCAATAGATAAATTTTGGCCAGAAAAGTCTATTTTAAATATAGGGGAAAAAATGGTATGCAGGATGTAGCAGGGGGATTTGGATCCAAACAGATTGTTCAAATTCCAGCTGTCAACATTGAATATTTTTTTTCTTGTAATTGGTCAAGTCTAACCCCAGATTCTTCATTTTTTAATGTAGCCTTGAATCCATCATTTTTAAAATTAAAAGTAAATTAAAATTAAAAAGGTAATAAGACCTAGTTTTAAAATTAAAGGTAAATTAAAATTAAAAAGGTAATAAGACCTAGTTTTCAAGAACTGAAATTAGAATAGAGTGTAAAAAGCCAGGCATGCTGGCACACGCCCGTAATCCCAGTACTTGGGAGGCTGAGACAGGAGGATTGCAGGTTCCAGGCCAGACTCAGCAACTTAGCAAGACTCTGTTTCAAAAATAAATAAAATAGGGCCGGGGAAGTAGCTCAGAGGTAGAATGCCCCTGAGTTCAGTCCCAAGTACAATATACATAAGTAGACTTCCAAAATCATGATAACTGTTGGTATTGATTAACACCAATAATACTTTAAAAATGTTTTTATTTGTGCATTGTAAGCACACATCATGATGAAGTTCAGACTGATAGGGACATGCATGCATTCAGCACTTGGTTTTAAGAATATTTTTCATTTTCTGTTTTCATTTTTTCTTCCCAAATAACATGTGAGCCACTCATGGACTAGTGCAAGAAGAAGATTCCTTTTGCTTATTAAAACACGCTGAGCAACTTTAGTGAGCTCATTATCCACCCAGTAAAGGTATGGTATTATTTTATTCAGCAATATTATTTTATTCAACAGATATTATTTTATAATATCTATCATATTATAAAATAATGCAACATATGTTATTTTATTCAACAGTAAGATTATTTTATTCAACAGTGAAGTATTTCTAGTATTTGGGAGCCTGAGACAAGGAGGATCACAGGTTCGAGGCTGACCTCAGCAACTTAGGGAGACTCACAGCAACCTAGCAAGACCTTGTTTCAAAACAAACAAAACAACAATAACATAAAGGTCTGGGGGTATAGCTTGGAGGTAGAATGCACCTGGGTCCTATCCCCTATCTCTCTCTCTCTCTCTCTCTCTCTCTCTCTCTCTCTCTCTCTCTCTCTCTCTCTCTCACATACACACACACACACACACACACACACACACACACACACACACACACAGCAATGAAGCATTCTTCACATCACAGATTCAAGGCCAGCCTCAGCAACTCAGTGAGACCCTCGGCAATTCAGGGAGACCCTGTTTCAAATAAAAAATTTGAAAACAAGGCTGGGAATATAACATGAAGGTAGAATGCCTCTGGGTTCATTCCAAAACAAACAAACACAATGAATATTTTATTTATTTCCTTATGGTACAAATACACAAATGTAGTAATAAATAGTCCCTAATAGGTCACCCCAGTGTTGGGGGACCATGTCAAGTCCTGAAGACTGTGGTAGATAGGAGAGTTCACACCCTGTGTGGAGTCCAATCTTGTCCAATTTTGCTTTTTAAAAATACTTTTATCAGTTCACTGTAATGGAGTCTTAACATCTTCACCCATTTTGGTCCAATCAGCTGTGATCACCTTTGGTAAATTTCTGTAGTCTGAGGCTTGGTGACCTATTTATTTCCAGAGAAACTGTTTTGAGGGAGGTCAAGGTCCTGCTGGGTGTCTCAGAAGGAAATACTGTAGCTTGTAACATCTTGTGTGCCTGGTACAAATAAGTTTCCCCTGTTCCCTCAGCTTGACTGTAGGTTGCACACACTTCTGAAAGGTGTATGAGCCTTCATTCAACACTACACATTACGTGTGTGTGTGTGTTTGTGCGTGTGTGTGTTTGCACGTGTACACACAAATGTTCTTGGGGCTTGAACCCAGGGGCGCTCTCCCTCTGAGCTACATCCCCAGCTCTATTTTTTTTGTTTTTTATTTTGAAACAAAGTCTCAGTAGGTTGCAGAAGGCCTCGCTAAGTTGCCAAGGTTGGCCTCGAACCTGTGATCCTCCTGTCTCAGCCTCCCAAGAACTGGGATGACAGGTGTACACCACCATGTCCCGCTGTGTATAAATATATAAAGGAGGCTTGACATTACCTAGCGATTCAGGATAATGTGGAGCTGGTCTGAGAGAAATCAAAGCTATTGAAACTAAACAATAACAAGGAGTGGTAGCCTTGGTTTTCTCAGAAATTTCCCTCAATTTTCTGAGTTTGCTCATGTCAGCCTATAATTTGTATTTTGCCAAAGTCCTATTTGACTTCAGAATGACCTTTTGCAATAAACCCAGGAAGGCCTTTAAAGTTTTTGCTTTTCTCTAAATTCTTTTTTAATGGTGTATCCGACTTAGATATTATGGTACTTTTCATTCCTAAAAGGTGTTCCCAACATAAAGGAGTCAATTTATAAAAATGCAGTGCATAGCACATTTTATCATTTTCCCCTCTCAGAATGCTTATTTTGCCTTGATTACAAAGTGGTATATATTGGCTTATGTCTTCACATGTTCCATTTTGATTTTATGTCGCTAGACAGAATTATCCATAATTGGTAAAATAAATAATTGCGTGTTCAAAAGCTAATTCTAAAATGCGTCTAATATTCAGCATGGCTTGATGTTAATCAGAATTTCTTATCTTCTAAAACACTCGTATATACTTTGAAGGCTTTATAAGATTTCTATTAGGCCTGAAAACAACACAGTTGTGTTGTGTGTGTGTGTGTGGTACTGTGAATCGAACCCAGGGCCATTCTACCTCCAACCTATACCCCCAGCCCTTTTCATTTTTTTTTTTTTTTATTTTGAAACCGGGTCTTTCTGAAACCCTTACTGAGGGTTTCACTGAGTTCCTGAGGCTGTCCTTGAACCTATGATCCTTCTGTGTCAACCTTTCAAGTACGGGGATTACAGGCATGCGCCACCACGCCTGGCTAAAGTTTATGAAGTTTAAGGATCAGGGACCTTAATTTTCAAAACCATGAAGAACCCAAATGATTTTGGATTTATATTTTCAAACAGTGTGTGTGTGTGTGTGTGTGTGTGTGTGTGATGCTGGGACTTGAACCCAGGGACATTCTACCTTTGAGCTCTACCCCCAGCCCTGTTTCTTCTTTTATTGTGAAACAGTATCTGGCTAGGTTGCTGAGAGACTCACTAATTTGCTGAGGCTGGCCTCCAACCTGTGATCTTCCTATCTCAGTCTCCCAAGTACTGAGACCACAGGCATAAGCCGTATGCCTGGCAGGAGAGAGAATTTTTAAGGCAACTTCGATTGCAAAAAATGTTCAGGAAATCAAAATGACAAATTCAGGTAAGTGTTTCTGAAGTGTAAGTTGTGAATGTCGAAAGGGATTGTTGGGGAAATCATTTGAGTGATTGAATTAATTTCCATTAATTTATTGCCATGAGTATTCATGTTTCCTGGAATCTTCCTTTTTAATAGTACAGCCAATAACTGTAGTCTTTTTAGCCACATTTAAAGACAGAGAGCCAGGCTTGGTGAGGCTGAGACAGGAGGAACCCAGGTTTGAGGCCAGCCTCATCAGTATAGTGAGACTCTCAGCAACCTAGGGAGACCCTGTTTCAGAACAAAAAGTAAAAAAGAGCTAGGAGTATAGCTTGGAGGTTGAATGACCCTGGATTTAATCTCCAGTACAAAAACAAGAAAAGTCAGGATGGGTCTATTAATTTGATGGTTGTCCCTGAACGTTGCATTTAAAGAACAATTCTTAAAAATCATAACTTTCTCTTTGAACTAGTTTGTTGTTATTATTATTATTTTATCACTGAGCCAATGCTGTTTCTGTTTAAAATATCGGGTGATCAGTAAAAAAGAAACAGAGAATTTGGAAGTCAGGTCATCCATTTATAAACACAATTTATAGACAGGCTCTTGAACACATATAACTCTTTCCTTCAGTGTGTTTTTTATATTTCAGGGTTAATATTGAGAATTTTTTGTTGACAAGCATGGTTTTCTTCCCAAGAGAGTCTAGAATGTCCACAGAATGGCAAGTGTTATTATCATTGATACTCTTAAATGATAACCTTGGGGTTTTGAGGCATTCTATCAAAGTGCTGAGCAGAAAAGGAAAATGAGGCCCAGGAAAGTGGCTCAACTGGTCTATTGATTCACTTGAAGGAATCATCTTGGGATGTTACTTCCCAGAGAAAAGCTTTCCATTGCTACAGGGCTGCTAATCTAATTTCTGTTACTATCACAAAACACTTGAGATGTGATGCTTATAAGCAAAAAAAAAAAAAAAAATAAGGATTTTTTTTTTTAGCTCACAGTTCTGGAGTTTCAAGGGCATGGTTCAACTCTGGTTCAACTCTGGTGAGGGGTCTAGTGGTGGCATCATACAGTGGATGGTGTCACAGTATGATTGATGGTGAGGAGTCATGTAACATGTTAGTGACCTGAACACCTCTCTCTCTCAACATATGAACCAGCAGAGGCCAGACTCAAACCATAACAAGACTATTCATTCTTTTTATTTTTGGTACTGGGAATATAACCTAGGAGTGTTCTACCTCTGAACTATGCCTCCACCCTATTTTATTTTGAAGTAGGGTCTCGCTAAGTTGCTGAGGGTCTCACTCAGTTGCCAATGGTCTCACCACATTCCTGAGGGTGGCCGCAAACCTGCGATACTCTCGTCTCAGCCTCCCAAGTACTGAGATGACAGGTGTGCACCAAGCTCAATGTGATTTTTTCTGAATTAAGCAAACGAGTTGTCATTTGACCACTATGGCTGCATGAGTCGCCAGATGAGATTCTAGTGACTGAACTCCTAGATTTAATCTGTTAGGATGCTGTCTGCTCATTTGCTATATATTTAAAAAATAGCATTTTTTTTTTATTTAGTATTGACTTTCCCCCATGCCTAGCAAAGTAGTAAGCTCTCTCTGTAAAGCATTATAGCTGCATATTTCTATAGAAACAGAAAAAAAATTACCATAAAACCCACAAATTTGGATACTTGTTAAATAGCTGAGGAGTATGTTTGGTGCAACGATTGCTATTGAATGCCTTTTAACATGCATAGTAATTGAAATAGTATTGGAACCATCATTATAAACTGCAAAACAAACATAAACTAACAAGAAATTGCTATTTATTATTATTATTTTTTGTGCCTCTTTCTGGTGCCAGAGGATTCCTTCCCACTGTGATAATGCCAAGAGAAAGCAATGAAAGTGATAAAATATGAAGCAATTTTCAAGATATTTTCATAATTATTTCATTACCCCTCCCCCTGCACACACACATTTTGTTTTCCAAAAATATCACAGGATACAGTAGGAATATATTTGAGTGGATCAGCCGGACCTTCCAAGAAAGAGATGACCTTTGGTTTCATGTAATCCTTTTCTCAGGAACATTTAGTGTGCACTTAGTGTGTGTAATAGACACTTACTGTATTCTTTGCTGAGTTCTAAAAATACACCGAGATTGCTAAGTATGTATGTTAGTTCAGGACGTGATGAATTAAAGACAGGAAAACATCACTAGGCATGTGTGTAAGGAACTATGAAGTCATTATAGAAGATGGATGGCCCAGGTTTCCTTGGACGGTGTTATGGTCAGATATAGAATGTCCCCCTGAAGAGCTCAGGGTTGATGTAGTCATAAGGGTTTTAGTCTAATCAGGGGATAAATCCATTGTAATGAATTTCCAGGGTGGTCACCTAGGCAGGTGGGTCCCTGGGGCTGTGGTCATAGGGACTGTGATTGTGTCTTTGAATCTCTTTGCTTGCTGGCTCTCTTGCTTCCAGCCTCTGTCATGTGAAACCAGAGCCCTAGCTCTCTCCCTCTCTCTGCTTCCCACCTCCATGCTCTGATCTCCACAGACCCGGCCTCACATGGGCTGAACTCTGAAATCTCCAAAAACTGTGAGCAAATAAATCTTCCTTCTTCTAAATTGTGTGGCCAGTTGTTTGGGATTGTAGCAGTGAGGAAATTGATTGAGGCCCAAAGGGACCAGGAAATACATCATGGCGTCCCTTCTTTTCCCATCACAGGCAACATGACCATGATTCTGTCATTTTACATACAACAGGGAAGAAGGAGATTTGGCAAAGCAAAAGCTAGAAGAGACAGCACCAGGACATGGCTTTTTTGTGTCTGTCCATCTGCCCCGGTTCTTTCTGAGTTGTATTTGGAGGTGCTCACTCCAAACAGCGGCCAAGGGCAGCTTAGGAACTGAGGTCTTCTCGGGTAAACTGAGTGGCAAGACATCTCCTCTCTCCCGCTGCTTCTAGCAAATGTCCTGTGTTTGGGTGTTGTTAGACTGTGTTATATCACAGCCTGTGTGTGAAAACGATCAGCCCAGACACAGGGGTGCAATATACTGAGTGACTGCACCTACGTGTGATGCTCATCTCTGATTCTGGAAGCATGGTGCCCAGGAAGAGGGACAGGAGGAATGTTTCCAAAAGAAAGAGAATGGGTGAGGGTCAGGCAATATGTGTTCCACTAATGGTGACTTTATTTTCTTTCCTTCTCTTTCTTTCTTTTTCTTTGTCTTCCTTCCTTCCTTCCTTCTTTCATATACCATATATATCATATATGAGAAAGAGATATATAATTATAGGAAAATATATATGATTATGGAAAATTATATATATGTAATTACATATTTTGTGGTACTGGGGATCGAACTTGAGACATTTTACTTCTGCGCTATACTTCCAGTCCTTTTTATTTTATTGTTTTGAAACAGGGTCTTGCTGGGTTGCTGAGAGTTTAATTAAATTGCTGAGGCTGACCTCGAACCTGTGATCCTCCTGTCTCAGCCTCCAAAGTACTGGGGTGGTAGGCATGCACCACCATGCCCAGCTTCCTATGATCACGTTTTGAAATGCTGTTTTCCAGGTCCGATGCTTGATACTGGGTAAGTAGTATAGTTTTTATTCTCATTAAATCAATTGAAGCAAACATTTTAAGTGATAGAATAGTCTCCATATAGCTTTGATAGTAAAAACAAACAAAAAATGATTCTTTCCATCTAAATTCATACTCACCGTCTTTGCTTCATTCCTTCTATTTCCCCTTCCCTCCCTCCCTTCCTTCCTTCCTTCCTCCTTTTTCATCCTTTTTGTTTAAAAGGGCTTACCCTGCCATCCCAGTACTTGGGAGGCTGACATAGGAGGATCTCATGTTCAAAGCCAGCCTCAGCAAGGCAGCAAGACTCTCAGCAACCTAGTGAGACCCTGTCAAAACACAAAACAAAACAAAATGTTCTTTTATAGGGTTGGGGTATAGCTTTGAGGCAGAATGCTCCTGGTTCAATCTCTAGTAAACACACACACACACATACACACACACACACACACACAGAGTTTAAAAAGGAAATGTAAGATATATATATATATATATATATATATATATATATATATATATATATATATATATATAAATGGAATTTCTTCCTTTGGATCCTTCAAATGTCAACCCATTTCCCAAAACATTATCTAGAAAATAGCGACTTCTGTGACTTAATTTATGACTTATGTCAATCAATGTTTTGTGGACAAAGAATAACACTTGTAATTTAGTATGCAGAGCTCCATGTCCGGAGTACAACTGCAGAGGCTCCTACGAATGCTGGCCTCCATTGGAGACAGGGAAATTGGATGCATAGATTTGTACTCCATCATCTGCAGGGCTGGCAGTTAATTCTCTTTCTCTTGCATCAATATACTTTAAAATTAACTTTCACAAGAATTCCAGGAATACTTGGTAGTCTGAAAGATTTAGGTTTGATCCATGTTTGTCTCCCACATGAAGGAAATACTTTTATAGCCTACCTGAGTTCCCTAACTCATTAGCAACTAGAAAACATCTTATATTTAAAGTTTTTTAGCTGATTCTTAGGAATTTTGAATGAGGGCATTAGATTGTACTTGGTGTTTAATAGCTACATAGAAAAAACAGGAGCTAGGAAGAAAATAAGTTCAAAATGGATTTGGTCATATTCTTTTCCTTCCTTCCTTCCTCTTTCTCTTTCTCTTCCTCTTTCTCTTTCTTTCTTTCTCCTCTTTCGCTTTCTCTTTCTTCTCAGATTAAACTCAAAGATATTCTATTTCTGATCTATACCTCCAGCCTCATGTTTATATTGAAACAGGCTCTCACTAAGTTGCTGAGGGTCTCAGTAAGTTATGAAGGCTGGCCTTGGACCCGCAATCCTCCTGTCTCAGCCTTCTAAGTACTGGGATTAGAAGTGTGTATCACCCTAATCATGCCCAGATTGGACATCTGTTGTTTGTTTATTTGTTTTTCTTTCTTGCTGGAACTGTGGATGAAACCCAGGCACATTCTACTTCTGAGCTACACTTCTAGTTCTTTTAATTTTTATTTTGGTTCAGGGTTTCACTAGGTGGTTGGGAGTCTCACCGTATTGCTGAGGCTGGTCTTAAATCTGTGATCCTCCTGTCTCAGCCTCCCAAATTCTGAAATTAAAGGTATATGCTAGCTTGGATATCTGTTTTCTGATAGGAAAACTGTCTCTGTCTCTAAAAACATTTGATCATAATCATGGATAATAGCATTTTTGTCTATTTATTTATTTTGTTGTTTTATGTTTAACTTGAGGCTCCAGAGCTGTCCTGAACAATACATACTTATAGAACAATGCCCTTAGAGGAAGAACATTTAATCTGGTCTCAGGTTCTCATTTCTCTGTTATTGTGACACCTAACACATATGGCATGGTGTGGCTTTTGTGTCAAAATACCTTGAAGCAAATCTCAGCATATCAAGGGGAAAGTCCTTCTTGGGAATTTTCACTGTTCCCATATCTACCTTTAGAGCAGAAGAGGAAAGACAACCATATTGTTTTTGAATGAGAGAAGAGAGAGGAGAGAGGGAGAGAGGGAGAGGGACGGAGGGAGGGAGAGAGAGAGAGAGAGAGAGAGAGAGAGAGAGAGAGAGAGAGAGAGAGAGAAAGG
>PVLC010002317.1:0-100492 GCA_004027655.1 Graphiurus murinus | reverse complement strand
AGGCGGAGATAGGAGGATCACAGGTTCATGGCCAGCCTCAGCAACTTAGGGAGACCTTGTTTCAAAACAAAAAAATGAAAAGGACTAGGAGTTTAGTTAAGGAGTAGAATGCTTCTGAGTTCCATCTCCAGGACCACATACACAAAAAAGCAGTGGAGGGAGAAAAAGGAGGAAGAGGAGGAGGAGGAGGAGGAGGAGGAGGAGGAGCAGGAGGAGGAGGAGGAGGAGAAGGTAGAAGAAGAAAAGAAAGGAAAAGAGAGAAGAGAAACTAAGGTGCTCAGGTAGGAAAACAGAGAAGGAGAATGCTTTCCATGGAAAAAGGTCAGGTACAGGGCAGGAGTTAGCAAGCGATTCCCTGGGCGGGGGCTGCTACCTGGGGAGAACTGGGGCTTTGTGGCCTCCTGCTCTGCTGGCCCCTAGGTGTTGTCAGCGAAGACGTAGAATACGGGAAGATGACAACACAGTGACGTAAGGGAGATGGTTCACAGCATCATTTATTTTGCTACCTTGGTTTAAAAAGTGTAATAGGGAAGTCAGGAAGGGATGACTACACAGCTTCCATCTCAAAGATGTACCTACTCCTGGACACTTTTATCCATCTATCTATCTATATCATCTATCTATCTATCTATCTATCTATCTATCTATCTATCTATCTATCTATATCATCTATCTATCTATCATCCATCTATCTATCTATCATCTATCTATCATCTATCTATCTATCTATCTATCTATCTATCTATCTATCTATCTATCTATATCATCTATCTATCTATCTATATCTATCAATCATCTATCATCATCATCATTACCATTATCACCATCATCACAACCATCTATCATTATCATCATTATCATTACTTTCTATCATTTATCTCTCTATCATCGATCATCTGTATATATATACATGTATATACATATATATACACAGATGATACATATATACATATATACATATATATACAGATGATACATATATACATATATATACAGATGATACATATATACAGATGATACATATATACATATATATACAGATGATACATATATACATATATACATATATATACAGATGATACATATATACATATATACATATATACATATATATACAGATGATACATATATACATATATACATATATATACAGATGATACATATATACATATATACATATATATACAGATGATACATATATACATATATATGGTACACTGTAAGTATACCCCACACTGAGGTATAGAGTGATCGGAATAGACAGGCACACAGCACAGCACTCGGTGTATTTCTCTCCAGATCCCTCCCTCTCCCTCCCTTCCCGGTCCATGTCTTTGAGATTGGCTCTGGTAATTTAATATACATACGCGGCATTATTTCAACTGGCCCCTTCTTCACACCACTGTCCTGCGTCCCGCCTCCCCTCAGCCCCCTCTACGGCTCCATCAGAGTGTCTCCTCTCTATCTGGGCTGACCGTTGTTTCCCAATTTCTCTCTCGCTTCCATATATGAGAGAAAACATACAAGTGTTTGCTTTTGGAGGCTGGCTCACCTCGCCCAGCCTAATATCCCCAAGTTTCCTCCATTGTCCCGCAAGTGTCGTAATTTGGTTCTTTGTTATGGCTGAGTCAAAGTCCATCCGTGTGTCTAGACCACAGCTTTGGGATCCACTGTCTGTTGCTGGACACCTGGGCCGGTTCCATAGTTTGCCTGTTGTGAACCCTGCTACTAAAACATGGATGTGCACATATCGCTCTCATATTCTGACTTCAGATCCTTTGGAAAGATGTCCAGGAGAGATATCGCTGGATCATATGCTGGTTCTATTCCAAAGACACCTTCCTGGAATCACAGAACCAGGCTAAGCTCTGTGTCTTAATAGAATCTCTCTCTGTTCTTTGAAGTCACTGGAAATAATATATAAGACCTATCAATCCTTACTTAACTAATAGAAACTAACTAGATCTGTCCCCAAATTGTTCCACTAAATCATGCAGCGATTTTCATGTAGCCTGTAACTAATCATTAAAATGCAGAAGTGTGATCTTTTCACCACCATTGAGCATCGAGAGGCATTTTTTTTTTTTAAACAGGACGCTCTAATTTATAATCGGCGCAGAATTTTCCAGCGTGTTGGGAGCTAAAAGATGCTTTCAAAAAGAAAAAAAACAACAAAAAATTGGTACTGTGCTTCCATTAATGAGTGCATTGAAATGTGTATGGAACTGCTTCTCCTCATTTTCAATAATTCTTGTTCATCACTGCATTTGAAGGGGGTAGAGGGTGGAAAGTAAAAATATCATTTTGCAGGCACAAAAAAATTTAAGTAGCAGCAGATGGCTGAGCTGTTCTTCGCATGAAGCTGGTAGAAATTGGTCTCTCTCTGATATAGTCACACCTCATTTATTTCTAGAATCAGGGGTCACAGCAATACTTACCATATGCTAACCCTAGTCTGTCTAGCTCTTGCGGGCATCCACACGACATGGCAAAGAATTTGATTTGAGCGAAAGAATGTTGTAATTTCATAATAACAAGCCGTGGCCTTTGATGATATTTTCCCACTCCCCAATAATGAATACTCTGTAGGATTGGGAACTGCTTTTTTTTTTTTTTAAGATTTGAAATAAAGCTTAGTCTTCCTCAAGTTCTTTGCATAGCAACAACAGAAAAATTTTACCAACTTTCTATGGACAACTTAGTCTTTGTTTTTGAGGACAAGCTTAAGTGTGTGTGTGTGTGTGTGTGTGTGTGTGTGTGTGTGTGTTGTGAGGTTTGGGAATATGTCACAGAGGAATGACCAGGTTGGAAGTTTACAGTCCTTCTTTGGTAACTTAAAAAAACACACCTAAAAATTATTTTCATGTGTGTGATACCAGAGATGGAACTGGAAACATTCTACCTCTGAGTTTATACCTCTAGCCTTATTTTATCTTTTATTTTGAAACATGATCTTGGTAAGTTGTTGAGGGTCTCACTATGTTGCTGAGGCTGGCTTTGAATCCTGCATCCTCCTGTCTCAGTCTCCCAAGTACTGGGATTACAGGCCTGTACCACCATGCCTGGCTTACACCTAAAATATTCTTGTTTGTACTTCCTTTTAAAACTAATTTAAGACTAATTCTTGCTTTATGTGGTTTGGAGTTTTAACTTGCTACTAATGAATTGAATATAGTAGAAATGAAGCTGTGTGACTTTCATGACTACCATTACTTCTGTATGATTCTCTCTTAGACTGTTTGCTCTGAGAAAACATGGCCGCCATGTTGTAAGGTAACTCAAGTAGCCATTTGGGTGGGTGGGTTCTGTGTGAGGAGGACCTGGACCCCTTGTAAACAGCCACTTCTGACTTGCCAGCCATCATGGTACAGGCATTGGGAGTAGACCCTTTAGTGCCAGCAGGATATATTTATATTTGAATCAAATAATTTGATTTATATCCAAATATAAAGAGTATTAGAAAAGGAATGATTTTATATTTCTCAAATGACTTATTCATGTAAACCACAGAGAAATGTGATTTTTTTGAAACTGAGGCTAACTTTAGTTGATTACCTGGCTATTAATAAATATGACTCATTTATTATCTATGAAATATATTTATTTAATATATATTATTGTTTTATATATATTGTTATATATAACATATTATTATATAATATTTATTGTATTTTAATATATTCCAAGTATGGAGTATATTTATTTATATACATGGCTGAAGCCCAGGAGACACTCTGATTTATAACTTCCCTGCTAAACCACTCTCTCAACAATAAGGTAGCTACTATTGACATATATATCAGTATATATCATATGAGATATATGCTTTCATATGAGACAAAGCATAAAGAGTAAGTGACTATATTGATCATCAGATCTGTGCATCAACAAGGATTCAGTTCAGCCATAAACAACAGAAAATGTAACCTAAAGAGATAAGACATATACATATTTCTACATGTAGAAACATTAGATATTAGGAACTGAAGTCTGATTTTTTTTTTTTTTTTTTGATGGTACTGGGGATTGAACCTGGTTACTTGGGTCATTTCTTTCTTTTCTCTCTGTCTCTCTCTATTTCTATTGTGGTGCTGGGGATTGAACCCAGAGGAGTTCTACATCTGAGCCACACACCCAACTCAATTTTATTTTTAGTTTGAAACAAGATCTTGCTAGGTTGCTGAGAGTTTCGTTATGTTGTTGAGGCAATCCTTGAACCTGTGATCCTCCTGTCTCAACCTCCCACATACTGGAATTACAAGCAGGCACCAGCACGCCAGGCAACCCGAGGCATTTCCACCTGGTTTCCATATCAATAATTTTCCTAGTACATTTTGATTTCATGGTGCTCTCTGATATACAGTGCTAAAAAAAAAAAAAAGAAGATGAACTGTCTGTGGGAACGAATTTATTCTCTGGTTTCCTAAAATGGAGAGGATGTCGGTGACAATACACAAGGGAAACGTCACAAGTAAGAGACGGCCTTCAGAGGAGGTATCATGGGTTGAAAGAGAGTGGGAGTAGGAGAGTGTCTAGAACATTTGTCAGAGATAACTGTGGCCATAGCAACAGATGGAGTCCCAGGTGGTCAGACGTAAGATGACACCGAGGATGCTGACAGAGAAGACGAGAGGGAAATGACTGAACTTCCCAGATGGCTTCCAGTTCAACACCGGCCCTCAGAGAACTTGATGGTATTGGAAACAACTGAATGAGAGTTTTATTATACCCTTTTCCTATCTGTTAACATAAAATCTTTTTTTTTTTTTTTTTTTTTTTTTTTTGGTACTGGGGCATTCTACCTTCAAGCTTCACCCCCGGCCCTTTTTATTTTTAAACAGGGTCTCACAAAGTTGCTGAGGGTCTCACTAAGTTGCTGAGGCTGGCCTCAAACCTGCAATCCCCCTGTTTCAGCCTCCCACTTTCTACTTGTTGTTTCTATTTGAGTGTTCACAAGACACCTGGACATCAAACGTTGCAAGATGGAACTCATGACCTTCTTTCTTGTTCTTCAATGTTTGACCAGTTGGACAAACTGAAATTCAAGTTAATATAACTAAATCTTCTGTTTCCTAACCCCACGTCTTGATCAGCATTTAAGGTTGATGGTCCTGTTTTCTAACCTTTATATTTCCCTCCGCCCAAGAGAGTCCATTTTGTAATCAAGGCTAATGCTTTCTTTCTAACGAGTTACAACAATGTCATTCTGACTAATATCACATATAATCTTTTCTAACTCAATTTCCTTCTCCACATTGCAGACACGACAATCCTTTTCAAAAGCAAATTGTACAGGTTGTGGGTGGTGGCACACACATATAATTCCAGTCGTTGGGAGGCTAAAACAGGAGGATCATGGGGCTGAGGCCAGCTTCAGTAACTTAGACTTTTAGCAAACTAGTGAGTGTCTGTTTTCCAATAAAAAATAAAACAGGGTTGGGAGTAGTTCAGAGGTAGAATGACCCTGGGTTCAATCCCCAGTAAACACACACACACAAGCAAATTATAAAATATGTATGTGGCTGAGTGTATGTGTATATATGTGTGTGTGTCTGTGTTTAATGCCACAGCCATTTAAAGTTCATTGATTTGTCTGAGGATAACATTCTAAACACTTAATCTGGTGTATAACGAGCCTGCGTAGCTTCTGCTGTCTGGGTGACTTATTCCTGTTTATTTATCCCGCCTCATATGTTACATGTATCTCCCCTAAATTTTGTCTCTTATCCATATGGGACTATTTACCAAGCTTGACATTTACTGAGATCCATTATAATCATTCCTTCTCCCTCTCCCTCATACAATTACATGGAAATGGTTTTACTTCTTGATTAATGTATTCCCAATGTACAATACAGTGCCTGGTGCTTAGTAGGTGCACAATAAGAAAATTATGCAATATAGCCAGGCATGGTGGTGCATGCCTGTAATTCCAGTACCTGGGAGGCTGAGGTGGGAGGATTACAAGTTCAAGGCTGGCCTTAGCAACTTGGCAAGACCCTTAGCAACTTAGTAAGACTTTGTTTCAAAGATTTAAAATAAGTAAATAAATAAATAAATAAATAAGTAAATAAATAGATAAATAAATAAATTGGACTGGAGATGTAGCTCAGAGGTAGAATGTTCCTGGATTCAATCCCTAGTACCATACAAAAAAAATAAAGTTTAAAAACATTATGGAATAAATGAATGTGTAAAGAATAGAAATCTCTGTGTGTCATAGAGGGTAGAAAAATGGCTAAGGGTTAGGTAACTAGTGCTCTTTCCTCTTTATTTTACCTTTGTTATTCTTGCTGTGTAAGCAATCTCCAAAACCTAGCAGCTTAAAACTACAGTTGTCATTTATTATTACTGATGTGGTCATTGTGGAATTACCATCTACTGTCACCTCATTAAGATCAGACCACAGAGCCGGACACGATGGTGCGTGCCTGTGATTCCCAGTGCTTGGGAGGCTGAGACAGGAGGATTCCAGGTTCAAGGCAAGCCTCAGCAAATGAGCAAGATCCTGTTTTTATTTATTTTTTAAAAAATTTATTTATTTTATTTTTTTCAGCATGGATTTTTTTATACATTTCTTGAGTACAACAGGGTTACATAGAAATTTATGACATATCAATCATTGTCAGATCACAAATAGCACCACTTCTTCATTTTACATGTATAGCCCACATTCTTAACATAGCCTGGTAAAGCAAACTTTCTAGAGTCATAAAACCATACTCCTTTAGGGTCATATCTTTACTTTCTAAGAAGTAGGAGGGTCTTTCATCTATGCATCCTAGGGACAAGGGATCCTGTTTTTAAATAAAAAAAAAATTTAAAAAGGGCTGAAGGTGGTCCTCAGAGGTAGGAAGTCTCTGGTTTCAATCCTCAGTACCACAAAACAAACAAACAATCAACCAGAACCATTGATATTCTTAGGACTATACTGAATAAAGAGTGGTTCATTAAAACCACTTTTTTTATTCTCCTTGAATAAAAAGCAGTTCATTAAAATGTACACTCTCCTGTGTTCAGTTTTTCAGGTCAAAGTGTGGTACATTTTGTTTTTAACTTGAATGATGTGGTTAATTTTCTTGATCATTAAGTGGTCTCATCGCACAAACACCTGACTACATTTGTATCACTTTCTGCTAAGCAGTAGAAGATAGTCATTAGCATTACGGAGCATGTTCTTACCTTCTTGTAATTTATTTTCCATCGAAGGGAAGATCAATTACAGTTTGAAAATACCATTCACGTTGTTCGAAACCTTCCAATCAATTCAAGCAGGGAAGATGTAGATTCATTATTTTATAATCTAGGTAGCATCTCAGGTAATGATGAATGCATTCCTCAGAATAAAAACATGCATTTATTTCTTTTCTCACCTACAAATTACTTGTATAACTCAATATTTTAGCTTGCTTCCCGTATTAAAGAAGCCGATGATTTAAGGGGAATCAGCGAATTTGTGCCTCTTGACTTTAAATGTGTCTTTATCATATGCATTCCAAAGAAAAATTATTATCCAATCTGAAAAGATATATCGTAATCACTAAGTAATCTGCTGAATGCATTTATGACTGTGATGTTGGGCATTGTGAACCACCCTAATTGCTCATTTCTGCTATCTCTAATGCCTGCTGTGCCAAAAAAAAAAAAAAAAAAATCAACATGTAAAAGTATTCATGGTACAGAGTGAGTCCAGACAAGCTGATGCAGGAAGGAACTTCTAGAAAGATTGAGGCAGCGTTTTGAAAGTGATCAGCAACCTAGTTCTGTTTCCCTTGGTATTGGTTCTCAAATTCATTCAGGCACAAACAGGGGGATAAAATATTTATGTGGAGGAAAGTTAGAAAATACTATTTTGTTTTATTTTTTAAGATTTCTTCCCTATTTTAAATTTTCTTCGCTAGTAGTCATTATCCTAAAATTAAAAAAAAAATATTTCAAACTCATGTGTGGTAGTCAGCTTTGTGTCACTGTTACCAAGCTACCTGACATCTACAACTTGGAGGAGAAAAGGTTAATCTGGTTCTGGGATTCAGAAGTTTGGTCCATGGCTGGCTCGCTCCAGGGCAGAAACATCATCATGGCTCAGTTAATGGCATCCAAGAAGGAGGGAGGGATGGAGGGAGGGACGGAGGGAGGGAGGGAGGGAGAGAGAGAGAGAAGGAGGAGAAGGAGGAGGAGGAAGAGGAGGAGGAAGAAGAGGAAGAAGAAGAAGAGGAGGAGGAGGAGGAAGAAGAAGAAAAGAGAGAGAGAGAGAGGGAGGAGGAGGAGGAAGACGAGGAGGAGAAGAAGGAGGACAGGAGGAAGAAGAAGAAGGGAGAACTTGGGCAGAACGACAGCCAGAAAGTTGAGAAGTAGTTACTCAATCAGTATGCCCAGTGAGTGACTTTTGTAGATCATTGCTTTATTTTACTACCTCTGCTATTAGCTGAATAAAAGATGTCCCCTACCCTCTACACTAACTTCTTTATAAAGTTGGTTGGTACTTCTGTATTTATGAGTGTATGTGTTCAATTGTAAAAGGTAGGCTGCCTTATTTTGGGGGGCAGAAGAGGAAAAATACCTGGCAGAAATCTGTAGGGCTGTTTGATCATTACGTGCTTACATCCCCGCAGATCTTTGATGGATAACTTTATCTAAGTAACAATAACTTCTTATGACACCTGATATTTCAAAGAGAATACACATCGATTCACATATGAACTTGAGGATGGTTGCATTACAGATAATTAGAACCTGGGGGACACCAGAGAAAATATTCAAAGACCTGCCTCTCTCTGTCTTATTTTTCCAGGAATTCCCTACTTAGCCCATGGCAAATACTTAATGACATGCATTGTAAGAATTAACAAAGAAGTGGTACAAGAGGCCAGAATTGTGAATTAAGTGTATAGCACATAATTGGTATGAAGGAACTGGTACTGCAAAGCAGACTCATGAGAAGGGAAAAAGTAAAATTTGAATGAGGAATGTCAAGGAGGTAGAGTGAGAAGGATGTAAACTCTAAAGAAATGAGCACAAAGTCATTTTCTGGGACACATTTTGACCTGCATTGGTCCCCTATAAAAAGGCAGAAGTTGGAGTCAGGCCTGGTGGCGTACGCTTGTAATCCCAGCATTTGGGAGGCTGAGACTGGAGGATCCGGGCTCTCATCCAGCCTCAGCTACCTAGTGAGGCCCTCCGCAACTTAGTGAGACCTTGTTTCCAAATAAAGAATAAAAAAATAGGACTGGGGTTATAGCTCAGAGGTAGAACGCCCCTGAGTTCAATCTCCGGTACTGCAAAATAAATAAATAAATAAATAAATAAATAAATAAATAAATAAATAAATAAAATAAAATAAAAAAGCAGAAGTTGGAAAGGGAAACACACTAAGTGCTGTGTGCATATATGTTTGTATCACTTTGAATCTCATTATGATATACAATGACATTGCACCAAAGAAAGTATTAAAAAAGGGAAAGGTTGGGTGTGGTGATGCACACTTGTAATCCCAGTACTTGGGAGGCTGAGACAGGAGGATGCAGGTTTGTGGCCAGCCTCAGCTACTTAGTGAGGCCCTCTGCAACTTAGTCTGACCCTGTTCTAAAATAAAGAATAAAAAATAGGGCTGAGGGTATAGCTCAGAGGTAGAATGCCCCTAGGTTCAATCCCCAGTAACACACACACACACACACACACACACACACACACACACACACAGAATAAGAAAATAGGACTGGGTGTGTAGCTCAGAGGCAGAAAGCCCCTGAGTTCAATCCCCAGTACTGCAAAAAGCGGGGGGGGGGGGGGGGGGGGGGGGGGGGGCGGTAGGAGATTGAGAATGAGTGTTGAAACCAATAAGAAAAACACTTAGAGACCAAAAATTTGACCTTGAAATAAAAAAAATCCTCCATCCAAGCAATGGTTGCCCTCAAATGTTCAGATCCTTATACTTTTACAAAACCCACGTGTGTTAGTCAGTTTTGTAGCTGTGTGACCAAACTCTCTGGCAAGAGCAACTCGGGAAAGGAAAGTTTTGTTTGGTTCAGGGTTTCAGGGGTTTGGTCCAGGGATGGCTGACTCCAAGGCAGAAATATGGCCGCAGCAGATGTAGCCTTCAGCGACCCTCCTTCCTCTTCCAACCACTCCCTGCCTCTGAACCTTGCTACACCAGTCTTTCAACCCATGAGCTTTTGGGGGAACAGTCTAGAGTGAAACCATAGTACTGTATTAAGCAACCTAAGTGACACATCTCACTGGCTGACTTCTTGCAATAACCCTGGGGTTGTTATTATTGTACGATCCATCTTTTGCACAGGAAAGATGCATTAGGAGATGAGAAGAGAGAAACCAGGATGGTAGTCCAGGCCGTGCTCTTCTGGGAGGTCATGGCTTTCATTTTTGGAAAGATCCCTGGAGCTCTAGGTTACTGGCTTATTACTTCCAATAAAGTTCGGAGCATATGTGAGGGTCAGTGGAATTGTCCTGGCAATGTGTGGGGCCCGCAAGAGAAATGGCCCTTCCATCAATGAGTCTTAGGAGCTGTGACATCTGTAGTGCCATCTGCATGGGGCAGATTCCCGTGCTATCAAGAGAGAAAGCTGAGAGCCTTCTGTATGATGAGGCTGGTCAAGTGCCACCTACCCTGTGACCTCCTATCGGGGCAGGACAGTGTCGAGGCCAAACTAATGTTCAGTGATTGAAGCTTCCTAGCAGAAAAAAAAAAAAAGGAAAATACATGCCAGTAGCCTTATAAAAAAAAATAGCAGAAAGGTACACATAACCATTTCAGAGAGCAATGGTTACCTAGATTTAAACTGCTGAATTGAATCTCCTTGCATCATCCGGCTTCAGAACAAAAGCTTCCAGGTTTTAACTACTTTAGGAGACAGTCTGGTGCTCATAGGAAGAAAATTTCTTTTCAACAGGTTATTTGCTTGAGAGGGTGCTAGCCCTCCAGGGTGTTATGTCGGGCACTTGCAGACAATAAAATAAATTGAAATCAAGACACCAGCCACTGTGAAGTTGTACTTGGTTAGTAATAGGCAGCTTTGCAGTAAAGTACTGAATTTGGAGTCCGAAATCAGATAGTAGAACAACAGGGTAATACCCATACACAAATGAAAAATGTCAGCAAGGCACCATGGTGCATGCCTATGATCCCAGTACTTAGGAGGCTGAGACAGAAGGATTGTAGTTTCAAGACCGGCCTCAGCAACTTAGCAAGACCCTCAGCAACTTAAGGAGACTCTCTTTACAAATAGAAAATACCAAGGGCTGGAGGTGTAGCTCTGTGGTAGAATGCTCCTGGCTTCAATCCCGGATACCAGTAAATAAATAAATAAATAAATAAATTAATTAATTAATGTAATATGTTCCCCATAACTTTAGACTTGATCAACCATTTTTTGGGTTTGTTTCAGATTTCTTACAGTTGGCCTCGCTCATACTTATGAAAAAAAAGGTGTGTATATAAGTCGGTGCTCAATAAATAGCAACCATTACCCTTTCCAGGATGCAAGCTTTTAAAAACTGGTGTGGCCAGGTGTGGGGGCTCTTGCCTATAATCCTGGCTACGCAGGAGGCTGAGGCAGGAGGATTCCCAGGTCAAAACCAACCTGGGCAACTTAGTGAGATCCTGTCTCCAACTATAAAAAGGGCTGGAGCTGTAGTTTCTCCGACCAGTCTCCAGTACCACAATAAATCATAAATAAAAATAGTTCCTGATTTACTTGAGGAGGTATTGCGTGCTATTCTAGGTACTCTTGCTTTCCATGATGCTGAATGGTTTCATGGCACCGAGGGGACCGGACAGGAGAACCTGGCCTTTCCTTTGTCTCTGGACCAAGTACACGGTGTCTCTGTCTTTGTCTCTTCACCAGTCTGGAACTTATCTTTATTCCCTTGGGGAGTAGAAGGGAGCCACATAAAAGGGAAGAACGCTTGCTGGCAATTGTCCTCTTTTTTTTTTTTTTTTTTTTTTTTTTACTGGGGATTGAACCCAGGGACATTGTACTTCTGTATCCTTTTTATTTTGCTTATTTTCACTAAGGTGCTGAGGGTCTTGCTAAGTTGACCAGGCTGTCTTTGAACCCGCTATCCTCTTGTCTCAGCCTCCCAAGTACTGGGATTCCAGGCATGCACCACCATGCCCGGCTCCTGTGACTTGAATAAACCCAGCAGCACATCTTTAAGAGGAAATCTGGTGTGGGTTGATGGAGTCAGAGGTCTACACAGCAGAGAAAGAGAAGTCGATCATATAAAGAACATGATTTTAATGCATATGTGTATGTGCTTATGTGGCTTCCGCATGTTTTAGTCTGTCTCCTTTAGAAGCTGCATGGCCCGCTGTGTTTTGGAGATGTCCTCTGCCATGGCGTGGGGTTCTGACAGGGCTGGCAAGGCAATGCATGGTAGTAGGATGAACTCCAAGTTCTGGGCTGGACTGACCTGGTTCTTACCAAGTATAATGCTTAGCAAGTGTGTGACCTTGGACAAATTACCTAACCTCTTGGAGCATCAGTATCTTCTTCTAAAATGGGAATTATATGGCCCTTCCTCAGGGACTCATAGCAAGATTTATTTAGCCTGAGTTTTCCCCCAAAGCAGAGTCGAAAAGGAGGTGCATGCAGGTGGCTTGTTCTGTCACTGATCCCAAAGAGAAGGGGCTTAGGAGAGAAAATGGAATCCAGGACTGTTTGCCTGCTCTTCGGTGCTATGGGTACGGCGGCTTGACCTGCTGCCTGACCCTTTGAGATGTGTGCACACCTCCCTGTCTGGAAGGGAATATTTACATAAGACACCCCCCCCCATCCCTGCTGACCAAGGTTGAGCCCATGGGAGGTGTTTGCTCCCGGAAAGATGTAATTTTTGCACACATTTATCAGAAGATTGGCACTCTTGGAGACTATCCCAGCTGTGGTCCAACTGCACAGGGCAGAAGTTGAAAGCTCTGTTGTGAAAGGGACTTTGCAAAATTGCATTATACCTGGCTGCCACCAACTGGCTGAGTAATAAAAAGGGACTAGGTGACGTGACAGGGGAGATGGTCCTGTGGGATTAAATACTAATGTATGCCTTTACTGGCCTGTACCTCCTAAAGAGGTATGATTACAAAGCACCCATAAGTTAAAAAAAAAAAAAAGACATTCCTCTTAACCTAGTCCAACTATTGCTCTTAAGAGTAGGGTCAAAATGAATCCCCGAATCACTTTGTATATCAGTTGCAGATTCTTATGTGTATATATTCAATAAGACCAAATATCTCATGAATTATTAAAAAAAAATTAAAAATAAATACTAAAAGTGTGCAACTGCCAGACCTTTGTCTGATTCAGAGGCGGCCCACAGTCTACGTGCATTTGCACACATGCATAGTTTTCTGGGCAGAAACACGAGAAGATTTCCCAAAAAGTCCTGCTTCGACATCGCCTTCTCTTGCAGCATGCATGCATTATGTTAGCGTTGCTGTATCACGTTCCAGGGACAGGAATGGCCGTTGGCTGTTGTTAAGTTTGCACAGGAGAAGGGAGACTCATTGATGACTTGAGCAAAGACTCGCCAGGCTCGCAGCAAAGATGATCCAGGAGAGAGAAGAGTGAGCAGATCCCCTCCAGGAACCCAAGTTGCCTGATGAGTGTATGTGACCAAAAGGCATCCTTCCTGAATGGGCACGCTGCACGCACGCACGCACGCTGCACGCACGCACGCACGCACACACGCACGCACGCACACACGCTGCACGCACGCACGCACGCACGCACGTACGCACGCTGCACGCACGCACGCTGCACGCACGCACGCACTGGAAGAGTTCCTTTGCATAACCTATTACTCAAAAAAAGTTTATGGCCCCTTCCATCCACAAATAGGGCAGGCAATTTGAGCTGACATTGAGACCTAGATATTCTTCTTCTTATTTTTTTTAATTTCCATTTGCTTGGCTGGGAACATTTCCTAATCATGGTGGATAATGAATTAGTGCATGTAGTTTTAGGTCATGCTTAATCATCTTTCTTCTTAATTCATAATTTAAGAAGTGCTTACTTTTGTCTTTGTTTTTCCTTTGATACTTCCTCTTGGCATTTACATTTTTATTTCCTGTGCTGATATAGTATGTAGGAGCCTGTTGGCAGGGTATTCCGCAAGGGGTCTGGAAGTGGGGACCTTGTTAAAGTCTACTTTCCTTTGCAAGGGACAAGGGAATTGGCGGTATTGTCGAAGTCAAATAAGCAGAAGGGCTGTAGAATTTTCTTTAAAAAGCAGAAAGAATTGCTAGGAAGAAAAGAAAAATGCAAATCATAGATCCCCCCCCCCCCACACACACACACAAAGTTCAGGTAGGTCAGGCGATCATTTTAAATATTTTAAATTTACTTTTTAAGTTTTTGAGTTTTACATTTTCTGGACTGGTAAGTGCTAATACATGCTTTAAAGTATTATCAAAATCCAAACTACTGATATGCTTTTTGAAATAACTTGTTTGGTTCATTAAATCAGACTGCTGTTGGGGTTTCTTTTCCTTTTCCTTTCCTCTCTTTCTCCCTCTCCCTCTCCCCTCCTCTTTTCTCCCCCCTCTCTGTCTCTCTCTTCTTTCTCTTTCTCTTTCTCTCTCTCATTTACTTTTCCTCCCTCCCTCCCTTCTTTTTCTTGGTACTGGGGATTAAACTCGGGCACTCTACCTCCAAGCTACACCCGTGGCCCATTTTTAACTTTTTAAGAATATTGAAACAGGGTCTCGCTAGCTAAATTGCCGAGACTAGCCTCGAGCCTCCCAAGTACTGGGGTTATAGGCATGCACCACCACGCCCGGTTGCAAATTTGGTTTCCAAAAGCCCAAAATGTGATGGAAATTGCTCACCAGCAGAAGGGATGGGCAAGGGGAAATTAAGTGTGCCCAGTCATTTTTTGAAAGAATACAGAGGGACCTGGGTGAGAAAGGGCTACTTAGGTTCGATGAAAACCAGCAATGGTACCTGACCAGGCGGCTGAAATTAACACATTTGTGGCTTCCTTCTTGGCTATTTCACAGAAGATGCTAAAGAGATCAAGTGTGTAACCCCAAGTGAATTTACCTCGGCTCCCCACACCACATTACCGGCAGCGGCGATAATGAACGGCCACAAATCCGGGCATAAATTTAGGGTATGGGACATTCAGGTCTGCTGTGAAGAGCGACTTCTTATAAATAAGGACGGAGTGCCCTAGAACATTTTTAGAGCATGTGTGGATCCGGTGTTCAACCTAGCGGAATTCACAGCCTTTTTTTTTTGTCTTT
This sequence comes from Graphiurus murinus, assembly GCA_004027655.1. NCBI lineage: Eukaryota > Metazoa > Chordata > Mammalia > Rodentia > Gliridae > Graphiurus > Graphiurus murinus. The sequence goes on along the minus strand of PVLC010002317.1, from coordinate 85,236 downwards.
GCTAGTGGAAGAATTTAGAGGGTCTCTCTTGGGTCTCTCGAGCTGTGTGGAGATGCACAAATCTGAGACTTACTGAGAGGCATAGACCAGCTTTATTAGTCCTTTGGGAACCAGAATGGGCCACATTGGCTGGGAGATTTGTTCTTTTTAGAAAGGTACATGGAACTTTGTATTTAGGATACTCTATATTATCTTAATTGTGACTGTTTTAACATACTTACTGCCTGATCTACAGGCACTGCTTGGCAGCTTGTGTTTCCCTATGCCTGCTCCTGGAGTTTGGAGGATACAGAATTAGAGCAAGGTGACTGGCCTTCCCCAGGGTCAATCTGGAGAACCCAGCAACAACTTGTGAAATATCTAGATTGTTTTAGCACCTCGATGATCTGGATTATTTAAAGTCATGACAATAATAGCTAATAAATACAGTTTCTCCTATTAAATAATATCCCCCCCCAGTGGAATTTACACATTAATATATTTAACTTAAAGCTACTAATATTTATTCCAGGAACACTGCAAATAAAATGTCTCTCCCGGATAAAAAGCCGGGAGAGACATTGACATAAAGATACTTCAAGAGCTAGGCATAGTGGCACACACCTATAATCCCAGTATTTGGGAAGCTGAGACATTTGAGGCCAGCCTCAGCATTTTAGTGAGACCCTGTTTCACCATAAAAAATTAAGCTGGGCGGGGTGGTACACACCTTCCATCTCAATATTCAGGAGGCTAAGACAGGTGGATAGCATGTTCAAGGACAGCCTCAGCAAGTTGTGAGACTCTGGTCAACCTGGCAAGACCATGTCTCAAAATAAAAAATAAAATAAGGCTGGGAGGTATGCTTAGAGGTAGCATGTACCTGGCTTCAATCTCCAGCAACACAAAACAAAACCAAATATTCTTCTAGTCTCAGCTTTAAAAATATGAATCTCTGTGTGCAGATGTGCCTCCACAGCATGTAAGTTGGAGTCACTATAATACAACCAAAAGCATGTTTATGAAATCTTTTGCAACTGACAGGGCTTTTAGTTAGTTACAGGCGTCACAGACTTAGTTTTCTTGAAGAATTGGGAAAGTTTGAAGATGTGAACTAAAACGCAGTCCTGGACACAGAAAACCTATAAGCAAAAGCAAAGCAGTGTTGGGCAACAGACTGAGTGGACTGCAGGACCTGTAATCTGAGTACTTGGGAGGCTGAGATGGGAGGATCACAGGTTCAAAGTCAGCCTCGGCAACTTAGTGAGACCTTGTTTCTAAATAAGAAATAAAATTGAGCTGGGGGTATAACTTGTAGGTAAAATGCCTTTGGGTCAATCCCTAGTAACTGACACACACACACACACACACACACACACACACACACACACCACAAATAGACTGCCCCTGATTGAATGCCCAATTAAAAAAAAAAAAAAAGAGCTTTCAAGTTCTTAGAGAAAAATATGAAGAGGAAGGTATGAAGCTAGATTTGCTCCACAGAAAGAAAAGTGTTTAAATATTATAAATAAAGTTTCCTTCTTTGTCTTTAGGTGAGAAGAATAAGTTAAAAATTTTGAGCTATAGAATGGCAATATTAAAATAATTCTTCTTCTTCTTCTTCTTCTTATTATTATTATTATTATTATTATTATTATTTTGTCACTGTGAATTGAACCCAGAGCCATTCTACCTCTGAGCTAAACCCCCAACCCTATTTTATATTTTATTTTGAAACAAGGTCTCACTAAGTTGCTGAGGGTCTCACTAATTTGCTGAGGCTGGCCTTGAACCTATGATCCTCCTGTATCAGCTTCCCAAGCACTAGGATTATGAGCATGCACCATAACAGCTGGTAGTCCATTCAGTCTTTTACCTGACAAGATTTACCACCTCTTTGCTTTTGTTCATAGGTTTTCTGCATCCAGGAATGTGTCTATCTTCACATTTTCAAACCTTCCCAATTCTTTAAGAAAACCAAAGCAGCTTAATTACATAGTTTTAGTTACTTTAACTTAGTTATTTAATTACTTAGTTACTTAGTTTTAGTTACTTTGGATTAGTTAATCATTTAGTTACTGGGATTATAGGCATGTACTATTATACCCTGCTAAAATTCTTCTTTTGAATGCTGGACAATTGCAGTTTGGACAATGGATTAAAAACAATAAAAAAGATTTAACTATCTTTTTCCTGCAGTATTACAGGAGTGGCACTTGGGTCTGAGCTGGGTGACTTTCAGTAGTGGGATGGTAACTGGTGTTTAATTGGAGCTCTAAAAATATTTGTTGAATGAAAAATACCAACGAGTCAGTGTTACAGTATGATTTTGCAGTGGACTCTTGAAGTGGAGTACATGGAGAATGAGCCGGTTTTGCAGTGGTCCATGTTCACTGTCTTGAAGGCAAAGCCACTTGGAATTGGGGCTTGGGCTCATGGTGAACTCTTTCATGCCCTTAGGTAACGCTCAGATCATCAAATCTTAACTATTTGGAGTCTAAATTGTATGTAGAATGCAAGAACAGATGAGATTGTAGGGTCCTTCTGCTAATATCCTCAAAATGTACCTTGAAGTCAAACACAAGCAAACACCTCAGGAATCATATTGTACTCTTTCTTATTTTTTATCCTTGGTACTGGGGATTGAACCTAGAGCATTCTACCTCTGAGCTATATCCCTAACTCTGTGTGTGTGTGTGTGTGTGTGTGTGTGTGTGTGTGTGTGTGTCATTGAACTCAGGGCATTCAGCCTCCAAGCTATATCCTGAATCTTAATTTCTTTATTTTTGTTTTGAAGCAGGGTCTTGCTAGGTTGCTGAGGGTTTCATTAAATTGCTAAGGCTGGCCTCAAACCTGTGATCTTCCTGCTCAGCCTCCCAAGTACTGGGATGACAAGCATACATTACCATGCCTGACTCCTTTTTCTTGATTGTTATCCTCATAGCCTCAACAGGTACAATTCTTTGTTTTCGTAAGACTGGCTTTGTTGTTTTGGAGCAGCTAACTCATGCTATACACAATTCTTTGATGGCTATATACAATTCTTTGACACAATTCTTCATTGGTTGTCAGTATAATTCTTTGGCAGATCTTGTCCTAGAAGTCAGCCATCTCAGCCTTGTGAGAGTTGTCTGTTTTCCCTTAAAACTCTGATTTATTTGAATGGAGATCAAGGAAAGGAGATATGTTTATGTTGAATCCTATTATGTAATCTTGTGCTGTGACTAGCGGGGAAAGCTAGGCACATTGGCGGCCATGGGCTGTGGCCACGTGTGTCTGTAGAGGGCTGGAGGGAGGGTGTAGCTCTCCCCTGGGAGTAAGGATGTGGCCAGGTGAACCAGGAGACAATTCCTCAGCCCAGCGAGTGGGTGCAAGGAGGCCTGGGTCATCTCATTCTTCGGAGTCAGCGTTCGCCGAAATGAATCTACTAGATAATTATCTCCTTTCCCTCGCTGTGCTTCATGACATGGTTTAACTGGAAGGGAAGGAAGAAGATGGAAAGCTCAGTGGATTCATTATAGAGCAGCCAACAGTGAACAGTTCTGATTCCAGCTCCCTGTATTTTAAATTCTTTATCCTTCCTTTCTGCTATCCTAGTCCAATTCCAATAGTACTTACACATTCCTGCTAATATTCTCTTTTTTCGTATGTCAGCTAATATTGCCTGTTTTTCTTACTTTTTATCTTTTCTTTTCTTTGTGTGTGTGTGTGTGTGTGTGTGTGTGTGTGTGTGTGTGGTGCTGGCAATAGAATGAACCTCACTAAGTTGCTGAGGCTGGCTGTGAGCCTACAATCTTCCTGTCTCAGTCTCCCAAGTACTGGGATTACAGGTGTGTATCACCATGACAGCTTTTTAATTTTATTATTATTATTATTATTATTATTATTATTATTATTATTATTATTTGTGTGTGTGAGGTGAGAGAGAGAGAGAGAGAGTGTGTGTGTGTGTGTGTGTGTGTGTGTGTGTGTGTGTATAGAGGGGTATTGAGAATTGAACCCAGGGACATTCTACCTCTGAGCTACACCCATAGTCCTATTTATTTAATTAATTAATTAATTAATTTTTATTTTGAAACACAGTCTTGCTAGGTTGCTGAGAGTCTCACTATGTTGCTGCGGCTGGTCTCAAACCTGCCATCCTCCTGTCTCTGTCTCTCAGGTACTGGGATTACAGGCATGCACCACCACACCCAGCTAATATTATCCTTTTAAAATTTTCATTGGATCATGACACATCTCTATTTGAAAAGTTTGGTGGGACCATTTGTGCAACATTAATGACTTTTACTGGCTTTTTAGTAGGTGCTAACATTTGGTCTGCTAAATTAACATATTGAGAACAAAAGAGAATTTATCATTAATGGTGAGCTCAGAGGTAACATGACCCTCAAAAGATTTTGGCTTAGTTTTGTTTCTCTGATTATCTTTTGAATTATCCACTCTGTGTCAACGTCTTTGGTAGTGATAATGAATTTGTTATTTCTGGGACATATCCTCAAGTTCATTGTAAATAAGTACCATTAGAATTTAAATACTGAGCCGGGTGGGGTGGCGCACGCTTGTAATTCCAGCATTTGGGAGGCTGAGACCCGGAGGATCCGGGTTTGCGGCCAGCCTCAGCTACTTTGTGAGGCCCTACGCAACTTAGTGATAGCCAGTTTCAAAATAAAGAATAAAAAATAGGGCTTGGGGTATAGCTCAATCCCCAGTACCACAAAAAAGAAAAAAAAAAAGAATTTAAATACTGATTCAGGAAAAATTATTTGAGATTGGAAAATGTGTTTCATAAAGGAATGTTGTTATTCTGTTTTCTTTATCACAAGGGAAAAATCTTTGAATTGTAATTTTAACATATGGACCTGAAAGTTTTTACATCACTCCCAAGAAAAGAAATATTCAGAATTTATAAATAATCCAGGCATAGTTCATTTCCAAGCTTGGTAAGAGACATGGATAGATTTAAAATTTGCAATGGTTTAAAGTATGGAATCTACAACTGAGCATGGTGACACATACCTGTACTGTAATCCCAGTACTTGGGAGACTGAGACAGGGGGATTGCAGGGTTGAAGCCAGCCTCAGCAACTTAGACCCTGTTTCAAAAAATAAATAAAAAGGGCTGGGAGTTTAGCTCAGAAGTGAAACTTCCTTCTTCATACTGGTTAATCCCCAGTATGAATGAGGAAGGAAGGAAGGAAGGAAGGAAGGAAGGAAGGAAGGAAGGAAGGAAGGAAGGGAGGGAAAGAGGGAGGGAAGGAGAGGGGAGGGGTTTATAAATAGAACATAAGAATTAGAAGAAATATTAGGCTAAGGGTTAAGTTCCAGTTAATTCCAGGATATATCAGATGACTTTTCCTTCACAAATTATTACTATTGCTTGTGTGTGTGTGTGTGTGTGTGTGTGTGTGTGTGTGTGTGTTACTTGGATTAAACCCAGAGGCATTCTACCTTTAAGCCTTATTTTACACCCCAAGCCTCATTTTATTATTTATTTTGAAGCAGGGTCTCATTAGGTTACTGAGAGTCTTGCTCAGTTGCTAAGGTTGTCCTTGAACCTGTGATCCTTCTGTCTCAGCCTCCCAAGTACTGGGATTACACGTGCACACCACCACGCCTGGCTTCATCACTATATCTGAAGTGTAAGATGACGATTTTTTATTAATGTATCCTGTTTTTAATGAAAAATTTTGTAACACTTTAAAATAACTTTCCAGTGCCAGTCCCTACATGGTACCCCTATAGACACGCTATCATATTTTAATGTGCCATTGTTTCAAATTCTAAAGAATAAAACCATCTGAAATAAAAGTTTACTGATTTGTGACTGAGATAGGGAATTTGTATGCAACCTTAAAAAATGAAACACTCCACATATGAATTCGGAATTTTGAGTGCAAGAATGTTCTTAGTTTTTCCACTCAACTTTCTAATATGTCATTCCCCTTATAAAAATAGCATATCCTGAATTCATAATATTCTCTTTTGTTGACACGTAGCTTTCCTTTGGCATACTGATAGACACAGGGCTTGTCCAGTGCACGGTTTTATAAGATATTATTATAAAAAATAAGCAATACAAATCTGATAGTTGCCTCTTATTTTCCTTACCTTTTAATTTTTTTTCTTATGCCTCCGCAGCTTTACTTTCTTACACTCCATCTAAAAATATTTTTTTGTGTAAGAAGGGGGTGGGGATGCCTAAGGACAATTTGCATAATATGTTAATGCCTATATGCATCTAGACATCTGGATGGCATTTTAATATCTCATTCTCATTCAAGGAACTAGACCTCACACAGATGGTGGAGACAATTTTAAGAGCATTGTTGTAAACAAATAAGGCAGGCAGAAAACCAAACAGCCTCCAAGATAGGCTTCGCCCGCCAGAGAAGCGTTTTAGTGAGATGTTTTGACTATAAGATTGTGAAGCCCTTATCAGTCTCCGACAAAAAGAGAGAAGCCAGCAGGCAGGGTTTTCTTTTTTTTTTTTTTCTATGCAAAGGAAAGGAAAAATAAATAAATGAATAAATAAAACCAGCCATTTATTTTTGAATTTGAACATTTTAAAGGTTAGGTGGATTTTCAAGCACTTAGAATATATGAGTGCATGTATCTATCCATATACATGTATATGTATTATATATACATATACGCATATGTATAGGGTGTATGGATATATGTACACACATATTTTTAATAAAATAGGCTCATGCAATTTAACAGGAAGTTTATGCCTTCCTTCTTTCACTCCCTAGAGGTAACTGCAGTCAGATCTTTGCATATTAAAAGAAAAAGATGATATTATTATTATTATTATTATTATTATTATTATTGTGTGTGTGTGTGTGTGTGTGTGTGTGAGAGAGAGAGAGAGAGAGACAAAGAGAGACAGAGAGACAGACGGACACATCCAGGGGCATTCTACCTCTGAGTTACAGCCCCAGCCCTATTTTATTTGTATTTTGAAACAGGGTCTTGCTAGGTTGATGAGAGTCTCGGAAGTTGCTGAGGCTGGCCTCCAACCTGTAATCCTCCTGTCTCAGCCTCCTAAGTACTGAGATGACAGGTGTGTTACCCCCGCCCCCCCGGGCCTGACTGACTGCAGACATTTTGCCCAGGTTTAAGGCATGATCTGCTACTAACCAGCTTTGCTGTTTGGGGGCGGTGACTCAGTTCTTTGTTGACTCTATTTCTTGTCATCTGGGGTGACCATGATCTCAAACTTTCAGTGCTGATAAAAGGATTAAATGTGGCAAACGCCCATCAGCTGCTTAGTGCATGTCTCTGCAGAGAAAGCAGTCAATAAATGCCATTACTTAGCCCCCCCCATGGTGGTGCATACCTGTCATCCCAGTACTTGGGAGGCTGAGAAAGGAGGATCATAGGTTCGAGGCCAGCCTCAGCAATGTAGTGAGACCCTCCTCAATTTAGAGGGACCCTGTTTCAAAAAAATAAAATAGGGCTGCGGTTGTAGCTCAGACGTATAGTGCCCCTGGGTTCCATCCTTAGTAACACACATAAACACACACACACACACACACACACACACACACACACACCATTACTTATTTATTTTATCATACTTTTGAATCTTATCTTCTCCAATACAAAAACTTATTTGCTTATATAGTATGAACAGATTTCTGAGTCTCCCAGGAATGGCAAACAGATTCAGGCTCTGGAAGCATACTGTCTTACACCCAAGTCTTTCTTGTACCAACTGGATATTCGCCAGAATTCTGCCACCACCATTCTGCGTATATAGCAAGGGAAGCCAATTTTTACTTCACCAGATTATTTTGCCCATCCATAAAGCATAGGAAGTAAATGGTTTGGGGGATATCTATCTCATTTTAGGTTTTTAAGTCTTTTTGCTGAGTTTGCGTGACCGCTTCCACCAAAATATGAGAAGACACAGAAACCATATTTCTTTACTGTGTTTCTCTGGTCTTCATTCATTTATTTGGATTAATTTGGGCCCATTTGGATTACAGATTGAGAGATATTTGTGAATTTGGGATGAGCATTTAAAATTGAGAGTGTTTCATTGGAGGGCCTCTGTGTTTTTCAGGTAGATCTGTTCTTAGCTATGCTAATGAAGGAATAAATGGATGAATGAATAAATAAATATATGAATAGGGCTGGACATGGTGGCACATTCCTGTCATCCAGTACTTGGGAGGCTGAGACAGGAGGATTGCAGGTTCAAGGCCAGCCTCAGCAACCTAGCAAGACCCTCAGCAATTTACTGAGACCTTGTAAGAAAGAGAAAGAAAGAAAGAAAGAAAGAAAGAAAGAAAGAAAGAAAGAAAGAAAGAAAGAAAGAAAAAAGAAAAGAAAAACAGGGCTGGGGGTATAGCTCAGAGGTAGAATGCCTCTGGGTTCAATCAGTTTCCAGTACCACAATAAATAAATGAATAAATAAATGATTAATGTATGTATGTTTGAATGTATTTATATACGTAAGTTTCTTGGGTGAGAGAGGAGTGAATGCCCATCACAGAATTAGAAGACACCCTGAGAAGCTGGAATAAGAAAATAGAGTGCACTTTGCTGGGTTCTGGATAAATCCTCTTCTTGGATCTTATGATGTAGCTCAGACTTCTGCACATAGATTCCTTCATTTACCTTGTATGTGATAAGTTTTCTTTCGCCAATATCCACAATACTCCTGATTCAGAGGACTCCAAATCAGGTGGGAGATGAGATGGTGACCAGTTGACATTGTCTACAAAACACAAGCCCGCCCCTCCCTCCCTTCCTCCTCCTCCTTCCTTCCTTCCTTCCTTCCTTCCTTCCTTCCTTCCTTCCTTCCTTCCTTCCTTCCTTCCTTCCTTCCCATTGAATTTAATAGGCATTCTAGCTCAGAGCTAAAACCCCTCTTCTCTTTACTTATTTATTTTTTAAAATTTTGAAACAGGGTCTCACTAGGTTGCTGAGTCTCTCTCTAGGTTGCTGAGGCTGTCCTTGAACCTGCATTCTCCTGACTCAGCCTCCGACCAAGTCCTGGGATTATAGGCATGTGCTACTATACCCACTGGCCAGGGAACTTCAAATACACTTTCATTTTTTTTTTTTTTTTTTTTTGCGGTATTGGAGATTGGACTCGGGCATTCTACCTCTGAGCTATTACCCCTTATTTTTTATTCTTTATTTTGAAACAGGGTCTCACTAAGTTGCGGAGTGCCTCACTAGGTAGCTGAGGCTGGCCGCGAACCCGGATCCTCCGGTCTCAGCCTCCCAGATGCTGGGATTACAAGCACCACCACGCCCGGCTACACTTTCAGTTTTTATTATTGGTCTTCCACATTTTAAGTATTTATTGGGAAAATGATGGAAATGAACCACCACGAATCAAGGCATGGTATTTATGTATTTTCTCTAAGAAAATAAGAACTGAAAGATTATGGATTGGATTAAGTTGGCTTCTGTTTTAAAAATGGTTTGAGCTGGACCTGGTGACATATGCCTATAATTCCAGGTCTTGGGAGGCTGAGACAGGAGGATTGCAGGCTCAAGGACAGCCTCAACAATGTAGTGAGACTCTCAGCAACCTAGTGAGACTCTGTTTCAAAAAAACAAAACAAAACAAGAACAAATAGGAATCCAGGCCTGGTGGCACATGCCTGAAATTCCAGTACTTGGGAGGCTCAGACAGGAGACTCTCAGGTTCAAGGACATTTTCAACAACACAGGAAAGCTCTTAGCAAGCTAGCAAGACCCTGATTGCAAATAAAAAATAAATGCTGAGGATGTAGCTCAGAAGTAGAATGCCCTTGAGTTCAGTCTCCAATACCATACACTTATATAAACATATAAAATACATATAAATATATAATATACAAATATACATATGGTATATAATTAAATTTAAAAAAAGGGCTGGGGGTGTAACTCAGAGGTAGAATGCCCCTGGGTTCAATCTCCAGCACTGAACAATAAAATACAATAAAGTAAAAACAGAATTATTTGAGTCTGGCTGGTAGAATTAAAGCCACAGTCAAAATTATTACTGTGGGAAGAAATTAAACTCGCTGGAATATTTCTCGCATGATATCTTTATATGAGAAAGAAATATGTATTTAAGACATGCCATATCCTTAGCTCTTGTTGTATAGAAAGCTCCTCTGTCTGACTTTTCCCTTGTTTTTGTGTTTTTCTTGAAATGCCACTGAGCATTTTGGAGAAGTATAGGCAGCATCAGGAATTTATTAGATTGCGTCAAATGGCAGGTGGTTATGAATTTTGTTTTTGAAAAAAGGACCTGGGGGAGATTCCACATGAAAGGCCTTATTTCCCTTTCGTGGAAAAATGCAAATCATTTGTTTTTGCTAAAAAAAACCCATCTATGAAACGTCTCTTCTCTGATGACTCCCCATAGGAATCCCAATCCCCCATTATTCATAATTGGAATGCGGTTGACATTTTAAAGTTTATGTTCATGGGACGCAGATTGGTTTTTTTGGATGTTTTAGGGATGTCAAAGCCAGGAAAGTTGTTTTTTTTTTTTTTTTCTTCGTAATATGTATCTCAATAGTGTATCATTTCAAATTTAGGTCCTATTACTTACCTTTTTAAGGGGCACAGAAATGTTGGGAAGTGAATTTAAGCAGAGAAGCAATTGGTTATTTTTGTTTGTTTTTGTAGGGGTGTGTGTGTGTGTGTGTGTGTGTGTGTGTGTGTGTGTGTGTGTGTATGTGTTACTGGGGATTAATCTGGGGACATTTATCTTCCAGCTACACCCCCAGCCCAGCCCTATGTTAATTTTTTATTTGGAAGCAAGGTCTCACTAAGTTGCTGAGGGTCTTGCTAAGTTGTTCAGGCTGGCCTCCAACCTGAGGTCCTCCTTGCTCAGTCTCCCAAGTACTGGGATTACAGGCGTGCACTACTGTGCCTGGTCATTAACCATCTTTTTAAAGGGAAAAGGAAGGTTGGGAGGTGAATTTAAGCAGAAAAACAATTTTTTTTTGTTTTGCTCTTTTTTTGTTGTTGTTAAGTTATGATACAGCAGAAAGATAAAGACACATAGGCAGGAGGAAAACATTTGTGAACTCAGAGAAAACTAAATGGGTTAAAACTAAATAGAACCTGTTGTTATCATAAAGTAGAAAACCTTTGAAACAGGGAAGACCTCTTAGTTTCAGTTAAAATGACAATAAGCTCGGTGTGGTGGCATAGGCCTATAATCCCTGTGCTTGGGAGGCTGAGACAGGAGGATCGCAGCCTCGAGGCCAGCCTCAGCAATTTAGCAAGACTCTCAGCAACCTTGCAAGACCCCATTTCTCAAATAAAACATCAAAAAAGTGCTGGGGGTATAAGTTGGAGGCAGAATGCCCCGGGGTTCAATTCCCAGTGCCGCAAAAATATGTAAGTAAAATTAGGATAAAATGATAACACCAATCCAACCTTCTCTGGGTGGGTCTGGAGGCATCTGTGTGTCTCTAGCATGTTTATCTTCTATAGAATCAGAGAGACATTAACAGGGATACAGCAGGCAGAAAAGACCAGCAAGAGAATCTTTGAATCCCTTCCAGACTATGCAGAGCAAGAACCGGGGCATCTGGTGTCCCCGGGAAAATTCCATCCAATGTCACCAAGGGCAAAAGAATCTCCTACTTGGAGAGTCGGAGGTGTGAATTAGGAAAACGATCACATTTCCGATTGGTCTCGCTGCCCCTGAATAATTGGTGAACTCGGGCCACCTGTATTGAATAAAAAACAAAAAACAAAACAAAACAACAACAAAAAACTGCCTTCAGGTGCCAAAAATTAAAGAAAAAAATAATGGCACAGTGGTGAGACACCACCGCCTGCCGCACGGTGCCAAGAGGAGGGATATAAAAATGAATGTAAGAGTGCATTCGGATGTGAATGCCGCCTAGGGATCCGCTCCGACCTGCAGAATTGGCATGTAAGATACAAAGGATGGCTGGATCCTACCTCAACCCTCCTCACTGTAACCCGGCCCGACACGCGCACCCCGGGCGGGCAGCCCGCAGCTGAGCGCACCTGGCACCGCGCGCTGCGTTTCCCACTCAGCGCCGCTCTAGCCCGCCAACATTTGGAAAACCCCCGCCGCTGCTGAGATCTTTATTTGTATTTTTATTTTTTCCCTCGCTGACTGGGCATTTGAAGGTGACTTCTCCTTTGCGCGACGCTGCCTGCCATGAGCCATTTCCCCCAAATTAAATACCATATTTTGCGTTTGATGGGCGGCAGCTGTGTCTACCATCAAGGGGCAAACCCACCTGCACGATGCTCGGCAAGCGCGTGTGCACTGAGAACTTTATTGAGAACCCAGTTTTACTGAAAAGAAAAATCAGATTTTGAGAACCATTTTTTTTTTTTTTTTTTTGGTGGTAGTCTTTTTTTGGTACTGGGGATTGAACCAAGGGATATTCTACCTTCATGCTATACCACAGTCATTTATGTATGTATGTGTGTATGTATGTATGTAGTTATTTATTTATTTTGTTTTTGAAACAGGGTCTTGTTAAGTAGCTGAGGGTCTCACTGCGTTGCCGAAGCTGACCTCACACTGGCAATCCTCCTGTCTCAGTCTCCCGAGTACCGCGTTGACAGGCGGGCCACCACGCCCGGCTGAGAACCAGTGTTGTAGGCGATGAATTCTCACATTCCATTTCGAGTTATCAAAAGAGCAGATTCATTTGCTTCTGTAATTAATATAGAGTTTGTCGAAGTCTTAGCAGTGCAGCAAATAGAATGTATTGTCTACTTGGAGAACTAGGTGTGTATTTCTAAATCTGTCTCTCTTTTTTTTTTTTTTCTTCTTTTCTTTATTTGGTCCTGGGGATGGAACCCAGAAACATTCTACCTCTGGGCTTTATTTATTTATTCATTTATTCATTCATTCATTTAGAAACAGGGTCTTGCTAAGTTGCTGAGTGTCTCGCCAAGTTGCCGAGGCTGGTCTTGAACCTGCCATCCTCCCGTCTCAGCCTCCCAAGTGTTGGGATTACAGGCGTGCGCCACCACACCAGGCTTAAATCTGGCTTTTAAAAAACTCAATGGTATTTTAACCCTGACAGCGACTGGTATGAGAGAACTAGCTATGTTTTATAGCCAGGATGCTCCGTTCCTCGGGATTTCCCTTTATTGTATCTGCTCTGAGAATGTCTCACGGTAGACACTAGCCTACAACCATCTGAAGCGCTGAAAGTTCTGTAGAGTTGGGAGAGGCAGGAAGGCGAAGTGTTTAAACTCTAGCAGGACAGGGAGCCTGTCTTCAGGACAAGCTAATCTGATGCTCCAGGTAGCATGGGTTGACTCTGGGCACTTAGCAGGGACCGCCGATTTCTTTATGAGCCACCTGGAACGCAGGTTCCCCATAGGATTCCCCCGGGATGGGAGGCTCTGAGCTTCGCTGCGCTTGGCACCGGTTAGCGCATTTCCTGTTTCCTCTTGGAGAGGCAGAAATTGGCATTCGCAGCGTTAGGATCCGGGAAATTCTGCTGGAAAGAAAATCTGCGCAGTTGTTGATCTTCCAGTAACCCAGCCTAGTTGACTTGACGCGTAGGTGGGTTTCCTTTGGCCTTCAAGTAATCCATCTTTCTCCGGTCTGGACCCATGGGACTGAGTTTGAAATCTCTGGGTTTCCTTTCCATTAGCTTCTAGTTGCTTGGCCATAAAGACAAGTTCCGGAGAAAGGAGGAACAAAGGAATTAGCTAAAAGAGGAGAGAAATCGAGGCGCGTCCTCCTCTTTCCTTGCAAACTGACTGACTGCCCACCAGAGGGCGCTCTCTCCCCAGCTCTTCCTCCAGGTTCCCATAAGCCCTTTCTCCCCCTCCTCCTGGATATTCAGGTTTAGCCTCTGCATTTCCTGCTTCCTTTTCGATTTTCCTACCTCCTGCTCACACCTATTGAAATAGCCCCCATTTTAAGCAATCCTCCAACTAACCAAATTTAAATATGTGATTGTTTTTCCCTGCAAGAATCCAAAGGCCGTGCACAGTGTCTTTTATACGTTGCTGCTACATAATATTTATGTGGGAAATGAAATTACTGCATTTAAGCTGAGGCTCATTGTTATGGTGTGTAAATATTGGGAATCATGATTGTGTGTGTGTGTGTGTGTATGTGTGTGTGTGTGTGTGTGTGTGTGTGTGTGTGTGTGTGTGCATTGCTGGGAATTAAGCATTAAGCCCAGGGACATTCTACCTCTGTGCTACAGCCCCAGAACTATTTTATTTTGAAACAGGGTCTCACTAAGTTGCTGAAGCTAGCCTCAAACCTGCAATCCTCCAGTCTCAGCCTCCCAAGTACTGAATTAGAGTTGTGTGCTATTGTTCCCAGCTACAATTTCAGTTGTCTTTGTTATCAGAGATCTTGCTGTTCTTTCTTGGCCCTTCACATGAAGCTTCCATTATCTTTCTTAGGAAGCATGCCAAATATTATTATCATTTTTTCAATATAAGAATATTTGGGGAAAAATGGAGAGTTTTCTGTTTTGTTTTGTGATGCCAGATATTGAATCCAAGGACATTCTACCTCTGAACTATGCCACCAGTTTGAGTTTATATTTTTTATTTTGAAACAGGGTCTCCTTAAGTTGCCAAGAACCTCACTTAGTTGCTGAGGCTAGCTTCTAGCCTGTAATCCTCCTGTCTCATCCTCGCAACAACTGAGGTTACACGTGTATACCACCACACCCAGCAAATGGAGAGTTCTTGAAGCTGTTTGATCTACATTCTGACTCCTTCCCAGGCCAAAGGGGTTACAGAAAAACATTAACTGTCCTCCACTCTGCCTACCCAGAGGCCTCTGGAGGATGCCAGAGGAACAGGAGAAAGAGGGCTATTCCTAATGTGCTCTGCCTTTCCTGGTTTTGTGTGATAAGAGCGGTTTGAGTTTCCTATGAATCAAGTGTATGCTACAGAAATTACCTTAGGCTTAAATCATCTGGACCATGCTCTGAGGACCAAACCCACCAAAAAAAAAAAAAAAAAAAGGAAGCCTGAACAGCTACAGGGTGCAGGGTGATTGCCTTGGACACAGGAGCATGGCATGGGGAGATATTGGGGACTCTGGGGACTCGGAGACAACAGAGCAGGATTTTAATAATCAAAGTGCATTACAGGAATAATGACTCTGGGCTGCATTTTTCACTAAAAATAAAATCATACTTTACCCAGAATGTCATATTTACATTTACAGTATAGCAAGATTCACATTTCTCCATATCTGCTTTGGAACTCTGGCCTCGAATTGACCACAAAAGTCAGAATTTGAGAGCTCAGCTGGAATACGGTACGGAGGACGGCCATGGAGAGCCCTTGGTCTGTGATTGTATAGGAGGAAAAAGAGAATCTTGCTTATCTGCTTACAACTCTGTGTAGCAAACTTCAGTTGTACATGAGTGCTAAAGGAAAATGTGGTCTTCCACAAGAAACAGGACTAGTTCCTTTTATGTTCTATAAAAATCTCTTTTTGTCTGGGTGACTAGGAAGTTTCGATTCAGACTTGCTTTATACTTTCTCATGGTGACTGTTAAGTTTAACATATTTGTCATCTTTTTGTTGGGGCAGCCTGTTCTCATTCTGCATTTATTTTTATTTCTATTTCTCTATCTCATCTACTGATTAACTTTATCGTGCCCCAAATTCCTTGCAAGTGTTGGTACTGGGGCTCACCCCAGGAATATTCTGCCTTTGAAATACACCCCAAGGTCTTTTTACTTTTTTATTTTGAAACAGGGTTTCAGTAAATTGCTGAGGGTTTTGCTAAGTTGCGGGAGGCTGTCCTCAAACCTGTTATCCTCCTGTCTCAGCCTCCTAAATACTGGGATTACAGAAATGGGCTACCATGCCCAGCTATCTAACCCAATCAGAATGGCAAACACAAAGAAATAAAAAAAAAAACAATAAATATTGGCGAGGATGTGGGGAAATAGGAACTCTTCTACACTGTTGGTAGGATTGCAAATAAGTTCAGCTGCTATGGAGATCCGTGTGGAGATTCTTCAGAAAACTGGGAATGGATCTACCATAAAATCTAGCTATACCACTCGTGGGTATCTTTCCAAAGGGAATAAAATCAGAGAATTACAGTAATATATACATATCCATGTTCACAGCAGCCCAATTCACAATAGCCAAATTATAGAACCGAGCTAGGAGTCCATCAATACAATAGGTGAATGGATTACAAAATTAGGGATATCCACAGAATGAAATCTACTCAGCAATAAAGAACAAAATTATGTCATTAGCAGGGGAATGAAAGGACCTGGAGAAGATTATATTAAGTGAAATTAGCCAGTGACTGAAAGTGAAGGGCCATAGGTTTTCTCTCATATGCAGAAGCTCGGGAGTAATTGGGGTACCACAGGGACCTCAGATAATGGAGGAGACACTTCAGTGGCACCAGGGAGGTGACCTAGGGGAATGGAAGGAAGTGAAGTTCAATGAAGGAATTACTACCATTGGCTGGGTGTACACACGTGACAGTACCAATGTCAATGTCAGTACCCGGTATGGGGGTGAAGGGTGGGTGGGAGCTGGGGGAAGTCAACCAATGCTGTGGACATGTATGTCACTACAAACATGCTTTGCACTATGATGTGAGACTACAGTGCACCAATAAGAGCATATTAAAAAAATTTTAATAACCTTTACTAGCGATTCTTTCTTAGTTGTTGATCATCTACTATCAGGACAACATGGAAATAATTCACTGATAAAGGTAACACATTTATAACTAGTTAAATTGTACAGTTATAGGAAAGTATATGTATATGAAATTTTAATCATAGGAACATAGACACACAGATAGGAGGGTTTTAGTAAATTGCCCTGGATTTCTGCTTTTAAAGAGTGAACAAAAAGAACTGTGTTGGTGTCTGAACCTGTTGTCCCAATTATAATCTCACAACTCGAAGCTCTGCACACAGTTGGAAACATCATTTATCTACAGAATTCTTCTGTCGGTGTTTTGCTCCCGGGGAAGCAGAGAAAATAAAGAGTTCACTGCTTTTAATGTTCCTCCTTTTTATGCTCATCACAACATTTTCCTGTTAGCAAACACCTTCACACACTGAAAGTTTGCTTCGTATTTAACCTCTGCAATTTCTTTGGTAAGCTTGTCCTAAAAACTTGTCCCAGAATTATACACAGATGTCATTAGAACATCAATTTGTGCTTTCTTGGTTCCTTCCTTCCTTCCTTCCTTCCTTCCTTCCTTCCTTCCTTCCTTCCTTCCTTCCCTCCCTCTCTCCTTCCCTCCCTCCCTCCCTCCTCCATCTTTCTTTTCTTCTTTCTTTCTCCTTTTTCCTCTCTTCTTTCTCATTCCTTCCTTCCTTAGTACTGGGGATTGAATCCAAGGTCATTCTACCTCTGAACCACACCTCCAGCCCTGCTTTCTTTTTATTTTGAATAGGGTTTCACTAAATTCCTAAGAGCTCCACTAAGTCACTAAGTTGTTGAGGCTAGCCTCAAACTTGTGATCCTCCTGTTTCAGTTTCCTAAGTACTGGGATTACAGGTATAGACCACCACACCCACTTGTTTATCCTTCCTTCCTTCCTCCTCCTCCTCTCTTTCTTTCTTTCTCTTTCTTTCTTTCTTTCTTTCTTTCTTTCTTTCTTTCTTTCTTTCTTTCTTTCTTTCTTCCTCACTTTGACTAAAACTATCATACCTCTAAAGCACACTTTACAATTTTGCAATAGGAATATAATACCAAGAGTAGAAAGAACTTCCACTGTAAATTCTTATTGCTGTTCCAAGTAGCGAAATGACAGCTTTTGGGAAACCATGGGCACAGGCTCCCTGGGGAATCTCAGACCTATTAGCGATTTCATGCACCATGAAACTTGTGTCCAATGCCCCCCACCCTTCATTGTTGATGGATTCCTTCATCTCCCAGTGTGACCCATGCACTCTGGGAGCCCAGGGGTTGGTCTAAGGCACCTCCTGAGCAGATGTCATACTAATATATACCCACATAATTGAATTTTTGACATATGCAAAAGAGTTATAAAATAGATAAGAGGAAATGTACTAAAAATAGACATTTGAAAGAAAGGAGCAGATGGCCTCTTTGTGGAGATGTGCAGATAAAGCCCCAAATGACAGACAGATGGTTTCCACGTATGGGGTAGGTCAATGGTGGAATCCGAGGCTGCTGGAATGAGATGGACAGAGTCCCAACTTTTCCTAAAAATTGAAGTTTGGGCTCTAAGAAGAAAACACTGCAGATTCCATGAATATGCAGACAAGCCTTCTAAATGTGGTGCACTAAGCCTCCACCTATGGGGAAACCTCCGCTGGCATCCATCTTTCCATCAATAAGTAACTCACGCTCAACTGTCGGGGAGGAAAAAGTCAAATATGAGGATGACAGGGCACACAAAGCACAAATATCTCAACTGGTACCAGTTTAATTCGTGCTGACTTAAAGTTTAACTTTTCTCCTCCTCTTGCCATAACCTTGTTTTATCTGGAATACAACTCCAATCCTAAAAACATTCAAGAGGCACTTGTCCACTTTCCTTTATAGAAAAATCTATGGCTGGTTGTTTCTGCTTGTAGGAAAGAGGTTGGTTTTCAGAACAGAGACATTTGGCTCTTGTCTCTTTTCTTTAGCATTTTCCATGTTGGATCATTGTCAAAACAAGACAGCAGATCTGTTTTTAATTTAATTTATTTTTTGCATTATTTTCTTTTATAAGTGCATTGTAATTACACATCACACTGAGCTATAGAGTCATAGGAATATATATGCATACAACAATTGGAACATTTCCCTCCGGAACCGACCCTCTCCTTTCCCATCCACATACAACTCTTTGAGATTGGCATTGGTAATTTGTTTTTGTTTTTGTTGTTGTTGTTTCTTTTTCTGGGACTGGGAATTGAACCCAGGGGCATTCTACCTCAGAGCTACACCCGCAGCCCTAATTTTTATTCTTTATTTTGAAACAGGGTCTCACTAAATTGTGGAGGCCTCACTAGGTAGCTGAGGCTGGCCGCGAACCTGCGATCCTCCTGTCTCAGCCTCCCGAGTACTGGGATTACAGGCATGTGCTGGCTGCCTGACTGCATTGGTAATCAATGTATGTACATAGCATTATTTCAGCTGTTGCCTTCTTTATGTCTTTATCCCCCTCGTCCTTCCCCTAAGCCTCCTCCACTGCTCCATTGGAGTCCCCCCCTCTTTCTGATGTTACCCTCGATTCCCAATTTCTCTCTAGCTTCTACTAGAGAGAAAACATTCAGCTAGTCACTTACTGAGACTGGCCAATCTTGCTCAGCATAATATTCTCAAGTTCCATCTATTTTCCTGCAAATGACATGTTCTTCTTCTTTATGGGTGGGTAAAATTCCACTGCGTGTATATATACCACAGTTTTGTGATCCGCTCACCTGTTGATGGACACCTAGGCTGGTTCCATAATTTGGCTACTGAGAATTGTGCTGCTATGAACATGGATATGCATGCATCTCTGTAATATTATGACTTCAGTTCCTTTGGAAAGATGCCCAGGAGAGGCCTCATTGGGTCATATGTTGACTCCATTCCCAATCTTTTAAGAAACCTTCACACTGATGTCCATAGCAGCTAAAATAGCTTGTAGTCCCAACAGCATATAAGGGTTCCTATTTTCTGTTTTAATGAATTGCATAGAACTGGCCATGGCGGTGCATGCCTATAATCCCAATTCTTGGGAGGCTGAGACAGGAGGATTGCAGGTTCGAGACCATTCTCAGCAATCTAGCAAGACACTCAGCAATTTAGCAAGGCCCTGTTGCAAAATAAAAAACAATAATAAATAAGAGGAACTGAGAGTGTAGCTCAGAGGTTGAATGGCCCTGAGTTTAATCCGTGGTAGCAAACAGAGAGGAGAGAGGAGACAAGAGAGGGGAGAGAGAGAGAGAGAGAGAGAGAGAGAGAGAGAGAGAGAGAGAGAGAGAGAGAGAGAGAGAGAGAAAGAGAGAGAGAATATGAATGTGAATTTCACAGGCAGTATTGAAATGCTGATTATAGCTTAAACGATTCCATACTATATGGATTTAAAAATCTCCATCTCCTTCCCTCCCAGCATGCTTATTTCTGTTTTAAATCTCTCTCTTATTCTGATTGTCAGTGGCAAGGATTGCTATTATGTTTGAATTTGTTTTCTGTCATTTTCTGTGAATTCACTTGTGTATCTATGTCCGTATTCACATGCGTGGATGTTATTAAAACCTTAATTCAATAATTTTACAAACTGTTTTCCCTCTGTTAACAGTGTCTGTGGCTATTACACAGAAATCCAACTCGTAGTAATAAATAACAGCAGAATATTTCATAGAATAAAGAAAAAGACCCATAATATATTTGTGAAAGATTTAGCTTATTCTGTTTGAAATAATGTATGACCAAGCATGCTTCCTTGAGCAAACAGGAACAGATATATTTATGGTTTTGTGTGGAAAAAATGAAAGCAGAATTACTAAGTAAGTATAAAAAGGAACCACTGAAAATACATTTGAGTCCAGATTAGTAGCACATGTCTGTAGTCCCACTACTTGGGAGGCTGAGACAGGAGGATTGTAGGTTTGAGGTCAGCCTCAAAAACTTAGCAAGGCCATCTACAACTTAGACCTTATTTCAAAATAAAAAAATAAAAGAACATAAAATAAGCATAGGGGTGTAGCTCAGAGGTAGAATTCTCCTGAGTTTAATCCCCAGTACCACGTATGCAAAAAGAAATAAAGACAATATATTTGATCGACGCTTCCATATTGCACTTAACAAATCATTTTCCTACCAAGATTTTATGAGAGTACTATAACCCAATCCCCTATCAGAAACTGAAAATCAAAGAAATCTGATTTTACACATATTAGTTAGCAGGTTCTAAGAGTTATTGGTTAATCATAACAATTGGCTGCCATTTGAGCTATATGAAAATTCTTTCTGTATATCTGAGTTGAAATCTCCCAGTTCTACCCTTAAAAAACAGATTAAATATATTATCAGCCAGGCAGAGTGATGCATGTTGTGGTACTGGAGATTGAACCCAGGGGCATTCTACTTCTGAGCTGCATCCCCAGCCCTATTTCTTTTAATAGGTCTTGCTAAGTTGCTGAGGGTCTCACTAAGTTACTGAGACTGGCCTCCAACCTCCGAATCTTCCCATCTCAGCCTACCAAGTACTGGAATTACTGGTGTGCACCACCACAGCCAGCTTCCCATGGTTCTCTTTACAAATAGTTCCTCCTATATGAGCCCTCTTGGCTGGCATTGCTCATTGATTTTCTTTCTGTGTGAATTTTGCTTTTTATTTAGATCTTACTTCTCTTGCTTTCCTTATTTTGTTAATAATTCTTGAAGTCTCCCACAGACATTTATCATTTTTCTTTAGTGCATAATTATTTTTCATATTAGTTTTTGAAACTAGGAAATGGTAAAACCTCCATTGATTCAAAGACTCTAGGCTTTCTAACTTTAGGGGAATTGGTGCTTATTAACCTTTTTTCTTTTCCTATATCACTGGCAGCAGAATGAAATGTGACATCTGTTTTTTCGGCAGCGATCAGCATATTTTGGAATTGGCAGAATGGTTTGATTGAAAATTTTCTAAATATGATCACAGCACTTGAGAGATTTTCATCTTTTTTCTTTTTTTCCAAACAGCATAAGTAAAGATTACATTTGCCCTTTATCACATGTTTGTGGTTCAAGCAGATTTACCAGGACTTAAATGGCTCTGTGGATAGACTATATTTCTCAGTCTATTATTGATGTACACAGGTTGAACTATTGTAGGAAGAAAAATAAAATTCCACCCATGTCATGCAATTTCTATTCTTCTGATTTCTAGTTTTTTTTAAAAAATTGTTATTTTTAAAATTATTTTATTGGTGCATTGCAATTATATATCACAGTGAGGTTCCATGCATTAAAAAACATGGTCTAAGCCTGACATGGTGGTGCACACATGTAATTCCAGTACTTGGGAGGCTGAGACAAGAGTATCACAGATTTGAGGCCAGCCTTGTCGTCATAGCAAGACTCTCAGCAACCTACTGAGACCCTGTTTCAAAATAAAACAAAGCAAAACAAAAAATAAAAAAGGTTTGAAGGTGTAGTTTGGAGGTAATATGCCCCTGAGTTTAATTCTCAGTAACACACACACACACACACACACACACACGCACACACACACACACACGCACCTGATGTAGTGGAGAAATCAAGACATACACAGACAGAGCCCCACATTCTATAGTCTCTAGCACCCCCTTAATATTCTGTTCAATTATTAACCCAACGATGGATTAATCCATTGATGATATCAAAGCTTACATGATCTACGTACTTCCCAAGGTCCCCAACTTTGAACATTGCAGCCCTGGGGAACAAGTCCCCCCCAAAAAGGTCTTTGGAGATATTTTATATCAAAATAATTTGTGTGTGTGTGTGTGTGTGTGTGTGTGTGTGTGTGTGTGTGGTGTTGCTAGGGATCAAACCCAGGGGCATTTTACCTCTCAAGAGCACTTTTTATTTTTTATTTTAAAACAAGGTCTCGCTAAGTTGCTGAGGGTCTCAGTATGTTGCTGAGGCTGGCCTTGAACCTGCGATCCTCCTATCTTAGTCTCCTGAGTACTGGAATTGCAGATGTGCATCACCATGCTTAGCTATAATAAACCTTCACAATGGCAAATCTCTAGTTATCTTTCAGGACAGGGGCCAAACCCTTCTTTCTTGGGTTCTTTCTCAGGTCCCAAACCCTGCTCTTACACGCTTACTCTCCTAGAGAACTCGGCACATTCACTACACCTTCTAGTCTGTGCATGCCGCAATTTCCCAAACAGACCATGTACTGAAGAGGTGATACAACATCTTGTCATGTCTCCTTCAGTCCAATGTGGACTCCATTTAGTCCTCTGACTTTATAAACCACGTAACTGATTCCACAACTTAGTCCCCAGGAAATTCACGTTTCCTGTATGTTTTATCCAAGCTATCCTTAGACTTGGTGAATAGAAGTATTTTTATTTTCTTTCTCACAAGGTGAGTGTGTGCTTCACATTTTTGTTTGCCCTCTGTATTCTGACCATACAGACCCAGAGCTTGAACACTTCAGACATTTTTTTTAAAGCAACTTTCCTGAATCTAATAAACACTAATACCATCTGTGTGCCTTCTGTAGCCCAGGGAAATTCTGTCTAGAGTTACAAGGTGATTTTGAATAGAGTTAGAAATCTCTACAGTTCCCTCGGAGTCTATAACATTTTATTTGCCAGCTATTATGTTGCTTGCATCTAATAGTTAGGGTTATATGCTGTTATAGATGCAATTTAAAAAATAGCTCTTTTATTTATCTATCTGTCTATGCACTTAGGTCCAGATCTCAGGAAGTCATTGTTTTTATATCATAGAATTATTTTTGAAAAGCGATGACAGTCACATCATGATAGAGAGTAGTAATTGGCCACAGAAAAAAATACATATGATAGGGTTTGAATTATGTTTTATGTTCAATGCTGTAATTTGTGACATGATGCCCTCTTTACCAATTCTGAACTTTCTCTTCTTTCTTTTTCTTGGTGGCACTACAGATTGAAACTAGAGTCATTCTATCTCTGAGCTCCACCCTCAGCCCTTTTAGTTTTCTTTTTGTTTGTTTTATTTTTAAATAGAATCTCACTAGGTTGTGAAGAGTCTCCCTACATCACCGAGGCTGGCCTTGAACCTGTGATCTTGCAGGCTCAGCCTCCCAAGTACTGGGAATACAGGCATGCATCACCACGCTCGGCTCAATTCTGAACTTTGATTGATCATAGTTTCTAAGCCTTTTCTCATATTTGCATCTTCAGTAAGTCAAGGACTCTCCCTCCTGCTCTAATAACTTTTTACATCACCATTGATGGTAAAGCAATGATTATTGATGAAGAGAATTCACATGATTCATAAACCTTCCAATGTTATATTACATAGTTGTGCAAAAGAGGCTCTGGTTGCCTTTCCTCCCTTCTTTGCATCTCCCCCTTTGCATGTTACACACTCCAGACTTATTTCTGTCCCTCCCCACAATCCAAGCTGCTGCTTGCTTTGAAACTGTGCACTAGAGATTTTTCCATGCTCACAAGAACGTGCCTGTATCCTCACACATGGTTTTCCTGCTTGTTTACATCCTAGCCAGAGTGTCATTTCCCTAAAGGGACCTCTCCTCACCACCCCACTGGAAGCAGCCTCATCTTAGTGCTCTTTCTGAAGCGATCTTAGAATAGCTCATGAGAGCTGATGGCTGGTAAACACCTCTTTCCAAATATGCATTCGACAGTGTCGTCATGGCAGCTGAAGTGCTGTCAGGTTAGGGATATTTACACCACAGAAAATGGCAGCCGCTATAATCCAGGGCTTTGATTATTTGGGATTGCTGGTTGTTAAACATTTACCAATATAATATTGCTGAATCACTTGTTCATATGTAATTCTATATATTTGCTTTATATTACTTATTAAACCTCTTGTTTCTCTTTTACAAATCTGCATTAAAGCTCTTTTTTTCTTTTTCTTTTTTTTGACAGATCTGCATTAAACCTCCTGTTTCCCTTTTTACAACCCTGCATTTGTATTCATCTGTCTATTTTCTGGTAGAATATGAGCATTATAAAAATCGATTCATACCAGGCGCAGTGGTGCGTGCCTTAATCCCAGTAATTGGGAAACTGAGACAAGAGGATGGTAGGTTGGCAGCCAACCTCAGGAACTTAGCAAGACCTTATTTCAAATATAAGTAAACAAATAAAAGAATTAAAAAGGAATGAGGGTGTAGCTCAAGCATAGAATGCCCATGGGTTCAATCTTCAGTTCAGAAAAACAAAAACAAAAACAAAAACAAAAAACACCAACAACAAATAAAACAGACAACAATAACAAAAAACAGGCACATATATATAATACCAGTGCTTGGGAGACTGAAACAGGAGGATCACAGGTTTGAGGCCAGCCTCAGAACTTAGCAAGGCCCTCAGGAACTTAATAAGACCCAGTTTCAAAATAATGAAATAAGGCTGGTGGGAGTAGCTTCGAGGTAAAGTACTCCTGGTTTCAATTCTCAGTACCGAAAAGAAAAAGACAATTAACTGATCTCTTTCTAGAGCCTAGAATAGGAATCTCACATCTCAGATGTATAGTAAATATATCTTGGATGAGTGAATCCTTAGCCTGACTTGTCTATTGTTCAGTAATGATGACTCTAGTAATGTTTATCAGCCCTTTAGCTGGTATTTTTCTATAAATATCTATTCATCTCTGATTGAAGTCCTTAAGTAATTTTGTTCTGTTTAGTTTTTAATGGTACCGGGGATGGAATGCAGGGCTTCATACATGCTAGGCAAGTGCTCTAACAGCGACCTACATTTCCAGCTCACTCAACCTATGTTTGATGTATGTGTATGTGATATTATGACTTTCTTTCAATTAAAGTCAAATGCCTATTTCACAATAACTACTCATATCTGCTTTATCTGGAAAATGAACTTCACTCAGAAAAGAGAACTTTTAAATCCTTAAATCACCCACAAAATCTCTCCCAATTCTTTCATGTCAAGGTTAATAATTAAATGTTTAATACCTCTTTAAGCTATTAAGCTAGCAATAAAAATGCAATATTTTAACCCAATTTACTCAATTAAAGAACAATCCCAGATGTTATTTAGCATGAAGAATGGCACCGATCTGCATTTCATTAAAATCTGAGCACTAAAAAGAGAATTTTAAACATGCTATATAAAGAATTTTATTTAACTCTTTTCAGTAAGGGAGTATTATCTTCATTTGCCTCAAAGCATGGTGTCTACAAATGAGGGCCATGCAGAGCTGTGTACCCATAGTTGTCAAATAACCTACACATGCCTGTAATCCCTATACTTGGGACACTGAGACAGGAGGATCGCAGGTTCGAGACCAGACTCAGCAAATTAGCTAGACTCTCAGTCACTTCGCAAGACCTTGTTTCCAAACAAAAAATAAAATAGGGCTACGAGTATAGCTCAGAGGTAGAATGATCCCTGGTTTCAACCTCAGGGCCACAAAATCAAACAAAAAATAATATTACCAATGGAAATCTAAATGCAGTCTTTATCTCTCTTTTTCTGACTATTTTTCTGCTGGTTTTATTTATTTACTTGTTTTCAAGAAAAGGAATTTCACCTGGATGTTTAAATCAATAACTTATATAGAAATTCATCTGGAATGTGATGGTTATAAATCAGTCCTGGGAATCTATGTTTAAATTGAAAAAGAAAGTATAAAATATTCTTTGTTATAGCTCTCTTCAACTTATCTAAAAGACTGTGTGAGCATAAGAACTAATCTATCACAGGGCAAAATTTCCTTTAAGAATATTGTTCAGAGCCAGGTATAATGACACACACTTGTAATCCTAGTACATAGGAGGCTGAGACAGGAGGATCACAGCTAGGAGGCCAGCCTCTGCAACTTAATAATGCCCTCCCCAACCTAGTGAGACCTGGATTCAACATAAAAAATAGAACTAGGGGTGCAGCCCAGAAATAGGATGCTCCTAGCTTCAATCCCCAGTACCACACACATACACAAATATATATATTTCCATATAAATAAATATATATACATATATACATATGTATATATATGTACATGTATGTATATTTCTATATCAGAGGTGTAACGGGCACAAATTTTCTCCGATTCTGTAAATTGCTCTGTTTAGCCTCTTATTGTTTCCTTTGCTGCCCAAAAGTGTTTAACTTGATGCCATACCATTTACTGGTTCTGTTTTATTTCTTGAGCTTTAGGGGTCTTATCGATTGAGGAAGTCCCTACTGGTATCTATATGTCAGAAAGTTGATCCTGTGTTGTCTTCTAGTAATTGGTCTAGATTCTGGTCTTTTAGGTTTTTGATCTGTGTTGAGTTGACTCTTGTTCAGGAAGAAAGAAAGAGGATTGAATTTCACTCCTGTACGTATGGTTATCCAACAAGTTTCCCAGCACCATTTGTTGAAAAGGCTGTCTTTTCTCCAGTGTATGTTTTTGGATCCGTTGTCAAAAATCAGCTGCCTATAAATGTGAGGATTTATCACAGTATCTTCTAATCCATTGGTCTATATGTCGGTTTTTGTGCCAGTACTATGCTGTTCTTCTTCTTTTTTTTTAATATACTCTTACTGGTGCATTGTAGTCTTCCATCATAAAGTCGTTCAAAGTGATAGAGACAGACATGCACACAGCAGTTAGCTTCCCTGGTTCCCTCACCACTCCCTCCCTTCCCCATACATGACATTGATATTTTCATACATATACATGACATCACTGGAATGGTCTCCTATTCTCTATACCTTCCACAGTGCCATCCCCTAGCCCCCTCCATCACTCCAGTGGGGATTCTCCTCCATTATCTAAAGTCTCTCTTGCAACCTGATGACTCCCTACTTTCTGTGTATGAGAGAAAACATATGACCCTTCACTTTCTGTGACTGGCTGTTCTCACTTAACATAATCTTCTCCAGGTCCATCTATTTTCCTGCAAGTGACATACTTTGTTCTTCTTGATTGCTGAGTAGAATTCCATTGTGTGTGTATTCCATGATGTTGTAATCCATTCATCTGTTGATGGATGC
The DNA here is from genome assembly GCA_004027655.1 of Graphiurus murinus. Lineage (NCBI taxonomy): Eukaryota > Metazoa > Chordata > Mammalia > Rodentia > Gliridae > Graphiurus > Graphiurus murinus. Next base: position 57,643 of record PVLC010002317.1, on the reverse strand, counting down.
CCAGGTTGGTTCTACAATGTGGCTATTGTGAATTGTGCCACAATAAACACAGATCTGAATGTATTACTATACTATGTGATTTCAGTCACTTTGGAAAGACACTCAGGGGTGGTATAGCTCTATTATATGGTGGATTCACTCTCAGTTTTCTGAGGAATCTCCTCACTGATTTCTGTAGCAGCTGCACTAATTTGCAATCCCACCAACAGTGTGAGAAAGTTCTTATTTCCCCACATCCTTGCCAGAATTTATTGTTGTTTGGCTTCTTGATGATTGCCATATTGATTGGGGATAGATGGAATCTCAGTGTAGTTTTGATTTGCATCTCCTTGATTGCTAATGATGTTGATCATTTTTCCATATATTTATTGGCCATTTGCATTTCTTCTCTTGTCAAGTGTCTATTTAGTTCAATTATCGATTTCTTGATTGAGTTATTTGTTTTTTAGTGTTAAGTTTTTTTAAGTGCTCTGAATATTCCAGATATTAGTCCTGTATCACAGTAGCTGGCAAAGATCTTCTCACATTCTGTAGGTTCTCTATTCAAACTCTTGCTGGTTTCCTTTGCTGAACAGAAACTTTTTAATTTAATGTTATTCTGCTTATTAACTCTTATTTTAATTTCCTGAGCTTTTGGGATATTATTAAGGAAGTTTATACCAGTACCTATATGTTGTAGTGTTGGTTCTATGCCTTCATTTAGTAATTTCAAAGTCCCTGGTTTAATTTCCAGGTTTTTGATCAGGTTTGAGTTGACTCTTTTTCAAGGTGAGTGGTTGGGGTTTAATTCCATTTTTCTACAAGTGGATAACCAGTTTTATCAACACCATTTGTTGAAAAGTTTGTCTTTTCTCCAATATGTGTTTTGGCATCTTTGTTGAAAATCATTTGTTTCTGTATCTTCTATTCTATCTCACTGGTCTGTGTGTCTATTTTTGTGCCAATACCATGCTGTTTTTATTACTATAGCTCTGTAGTATAATTTCAACTCAGGTATTGTGATGTTTCCTGCATGGTTCTTATTGCTGAAATTGCTTTGGGTATTCTGGGTCTTTAGTTTTGTTACTATAGCTCTGTAGCATAATTTGAAATCTTGTATTGTTATGCCTCCAGCATGGTTCTTATTGTTCAGAATTGTTTTGAATATTCTGGGTCTTTTCTTCTTCCACATGATCCCCCAAATAGGCACTTGAACTGTGTAGATACTTATCAAAAAGAGAAATACAAATGGCTAATAAATACATTTTAAAATTACAGTATTATTAGCTATTAGAGAAATGTAAATCAAACTATACTGAGATTCCATCTAACCTCAATTTGAATGGCTATCATCAAAAATACAAACAATAATAAATGCTGACAAGGATGTGGGGAAATAAAGACTCTGGTACACTGTTGGTGTGATTGATAATTGGTATAACCTATGGAGATCAGTATGGAGTTTCCTCAAAAGACTAGGAATGGAATCACCATATGACCTAGCTATATCACTCCTCAGCATTTTTCAAAAAGAAGGGAAGTTAGAATACTTTATGGATACTCATGTTTATTCCCTCATAACTCACAATTGCTAAATTATGGAACCCACCCAAGTGCCCATCAACAGATGAATAGATAAAAAATGTGATATGTACACACAATGGAATTTTACTCAGTCACAGAGAAGAATAAACTTACGTCATTTACAATCAAATGGATGGAGCTAGAGAACATTATGCAAAGTGAAATCAGCCAGTCTCAGAATGTCAAGGATTGTTTCTTTTCTCTCATATGCGGAAACTAGAGAGAAATAGGAAACATAGGGAAACTTAAATAATGTGGAGAGAGACCAGTAGGATAGTGGAAGGGGGCTAGGGGAAGGTTGGGAAGGGGGAAAAGGAGGACTGAGGAAGAAAATGATTCACATAATACTACGGTAATATATGACAATATTACTACCAATTTCACTAGCAAACGTGGATGGGAAGGGACGAGTATTGTGGGATGCAGAAGGAAATACACCAAGTGCTGTGTCTATGTCTGTTTGTTTCACATTGAAACCCACTATGATGTATAATTGCAGTGTAGTAGTAAAAGTATAAATACAAAATAAATGTCAAAAATAGAATATTGCTGAGATTTTGTTTAGTGTCTTCTGCTCTCAGTATAGGAAAACCCCAAAAACAATCCTTTGATAATGTTAGGAGTTAAAGAGAAAATATATATTGAAATCAGATCTCCTAGACCAAGATTCTTATCTCCCAAATAGCTAATTCGCTTCTATCAATGTAAGAGGCCATCAAAATGAAGACACACGACATTCTTTTCTGACATGTGGTATGCATAGAAGCTGGAATCAGGGCTGAGGTAGGCTCTATGCCTAACCCCGCTGAGAGCAGGTTTAGCTGCAAAAGTCAGACTCTGATAAAATGGAGTCAGATTTTATTATTAAGCCCCTGATAAAATTGCTCACTTTAATTTTTAAGTCCACACATGCTAAAATGGAACTATTACTTCATGCATTGGGAGATGTAAATTTTACTAGGAAATCGTTTTTTTGTTTTTTGTTTTTTGTTTTTTTTTATGGCAAGTTGACCACACAGCACAAAAAACACAAACTATTTATGAACCCCTTTACTTAGTATTACCTTGTGATTGGTGCTATTGAGATTTCCATTAGAAATAGGAAAGTTGTTTACCACAAGAAGGTTAAAATTTACATGGATAATAAAAGAGAAGATCAGTGATAAATTAGAAGAAAGCAGCAAGTTGTATTTACAGGACTGTTTTATTAATGTAGTGTAAATAGGAATTCCTAAAATGGAAGACTTAAAATATGGCGGTAGCATTTGTTGATTTTTTGTTTTGTTTTTATTTTTTTTAATTTATTTTTTATTGTAGTAATTCGTGCAATATAGCATACTTCTTTGACTTGTATAAAATGAGGAACAAAGGTGTGATTAACATATTCATAAAATATTTACCTCAGTACCACAGATATCTGTGTATGAAGGATAGAGAAAGGAGAGAACTTGCTCACCAGAAACCCACTAACTTGTTCGCCGGAAGCCTGTTACCTTGCTAACCAGAATCCCTTTTAATTTGCTCACCGGAAGTCCATTACCTTGCAACCGGAAATTGGTTAATTTGCTTACAACGTGCTGAACGGAAGTTGATTAACGCGCGAACCGGAAGTCCCTTACCTTGCTGACAGGAAGTCCTTAACTGGCTTACCGGAAGTCCATCGTAAATGTTCTTCCGCATTTAAGAGGAGCACAGTGGACAAGGTGAGAGATGTTATGAAGGAATGAAATGAAACCCTTCACTTTCAGTGAGTGAGAGCAGAAGTAGAGGTCATTATAGTTTTGCTCATTCATTACTAGATGAGGATTGAATTCAAATACTAAACAAGTCACCTTGAGAAACAAAATTTTTAGATTGACGGTGAAAGATTTTCCTTCAGATATTTTTAAGTTGGTAAACAGACATTTCACGTGCTTTGTTCCTTTGTCCCTGATTTCCAGGTATTAGCTATATATTTAATTATATTTGAATATTACTGATTTTTCTTGTTTTTATTTTTTATTTTATTTTTTGTGGTACTGGGGATGGAACCTGGGGGCATTCTACCTCTGAGCTACAGCCCCACTCCTATTTTTTTATTCTTTATTTTGAAACAAGGTCTCACTAAGTTGCGGAGGGCGTCACTAAGTAGCTGAGGCTGGCCACGAACCCGGATCCTCCAGTCTCAGCCTCTCAAATGCTGGGATTACAAGCGTGCAACACCATGCCTGGCTTTTTCATTTTGTTTTGTACTGGGCATTGGTTGGTACAGGGGCATTCCGCCTCGGCATTTTCATTTAATTAATTAATTAATTAATTTAGAAATAGGGTCTCAATAAATAGTTGAGGGTCCCACTAAGTTGTTGAGCCTGGCCTCAAACCTGCAATTCTCCTGCCTCAGCCTCCTAAGCACTGAGACTAAAGATGTACACTTCCATCACCCAGCTTTGGTATGCTGCTTCTACCTGAGAAAAGAACAAGGAATTAGGAAAAACATATTTCTAAGATTTGTCCATCCAAACTGATTATTTCAAGGTAGATGACACTAGGCCCATCAGTTTCTCAGGGAAAGGAGTTAAGTAGACTATAATAGGATACTTCATCAGTAGTCAACTCATGGATGACAGTCCCTTAACTAGGTGTATGGTAAGACAGAAATATTTAAGGTTTGATGGACATCATGGCTGCTTCCATAATTTGACTATTGTGAATTGTGCAGCTATAAACATAGATACACATGCATAGGTCTGATAGTTTTGTTTCCATTCTTTTGCGTAGATACCCAGAAGTGGTATTGCTGGGTCATAAGGTAGGTTCATTCCCATTCGTCTGAGGATCCTCCATACTGTTTTCCAAAGTGGTTGCACTAAATTTGCAATCCCACCAACAATGTATTAGGGTTCCCACTTCTCTGCACCCTCGCCAGCATTTGTTGTTCGTGTTTTTTATGATTGCCATTCTGACTGGAGTTAGGTGAAATCTCAAGGTAGTTTTGATTTGCATCTCTCTGATTGCCAATGATGTGGAACATTTCCTCATACATTTATTGGCCATTTGTATTTCTTCTTTTGTGAAGTGTCTATTTAGATCCTTTGCCCATTTTTTATTGGATTATTTGCTTTCTTGACTGTGATTTTCTTGAGTTCTTTGTATATCCTAGATATTAGACCTCTATCTGAAGAGTAACTGGCAAAAATCTTCTCCCACTCTGTAGGCTCTCTGTTGAGGTTCTTGATAGTTTCCTTTGCTGCACAGAAGCTCTTCAGTTTAATTCAATCCCATGTATTGATCTTCCATTGAGTTGCTTGTGCCTTGACAGATGAATGGATTACAAAACTATGGGATATGTACACAATGGAATTTTACTCAGCCATAAAGAAGAACAAAATCATGTTCTTTGCAGGGAAATGGATGCAACTGGAAAACATTATGTTAAGTGAGATTAGCCAGTCACAAAGAGTAAAGAAGCATATGTTCTCCCTAATAGGTGGATGTTAGGGAGAATATGGGGTATAAGAGGGTCTCGAGATGAAAAAGTAGAGACCCTCGATAAACAAAGAAGTTGATTTAACCGAAGGGGATGGATGGGGGGTGTGGGGAGGACATCCTAAGGCACATGATGTACTTACACAATTATATGAAGGTCACTCACTGAACTGAACTTGAGAGGGAGGGAAGGCGAGGGAGCGGGGTCGGAATTGGGGAAGGGGTCAGATGAGAAATGTGTGCACATATGTCATTATCAATTTGTATCTAACAAAGATGTATACATACAAAGCATGAAATATTACAACAAAAAATTAAGTTTTACCTTTAAATTTCCAAAAAAAAAAAGAAATATTTAAGGTTCAACCTTGACATTTTGATGCTAACTTTAAAAACAAAACAAAAGCAAAACCAAAACAAACAAACAAAAAACCAGTAGCCAAGACTGATGCCGCATGCCTGTAATCTCAGTACTTGGGAAACTGAGACAGGAGGATTGTAGATTTGAGGCCAGCCTCAGCAATTTAATAAGACCTTCAACATCTTAATGAAACTCTTTAAGAAAAATGAAAAAGGGGTTGGGTGTAGCTGTAAGGTAGAATGCTCCTGGATTCAGTCCCCAGTAACAACAAAGGCAGCAACATTGTCTTCTAACAAAATCCTTTATTATTCTCTGCACTGATGAAAATTGATGCTGAATGAGCTTGCCTCATTAAGGCAGCCTTATAGAAACATACAACAACTGCTAACAAATGTCTCAGAGTAGAGTTTCTCTTTTGACAAGCCTTACTGAAGGAGATAATTTGTAATTTCACTTTGTTTATGTGAAGATGAGACTCCTGGAAATGTGACTTTGAAAGCCCTTGAAAATAATTTTAGTCCTTTGGATTTTGTAGTTCCAGTCCAAAGTCTCTTTCTTTATTTTCTCATAGGCAATACAAATACAGATTTTTAGCCTTGTACTTTTGAAAACACTTCAGAATGGGAACGGAGTGTAAAGTGAAGGAGTCTTACTCAAATTGCTTCATCTCTCAATTGAGTTAAAAATCTACTACTCTGTAGCTATAAGACTGTGAGAGTTTGTATCTAGGATGCCCATCAAAGGCATCTGTGTTAAAGGCTTCTTCCCCAGGCTCTGTGCTATGGGAGGTGCTGGCACTTTTAAGAAATGGAACTTTGGGGGATCTTTTAGGTTATTGAGAGTCTCAGGCCACTTGGTCTTCCTCTCTCTCCTCCTGCCCACAAAGTGGACAGTTTTGACCTACTGAACACCCTCTATCATATGTGCCTTCTTGCCACAGACCCCAGAACAATGGAGCCAATTGGGGAACCAAAGTAAAACTTTTCTCATATTAATTTGATTGTCTCAGGAATTTGTTATAGTGTCAGAAAGGTGGCTAATATAATGACTTCATGCTAATCTTCTGTATAACTTGCCCAGGCTCCATGAGGATCAAGGGGCTTAATATGTGCTGGTGACTTTTCGGTATCATTTTTGCTGAGAAACGTGTTTGTGAAATTAACCCTTATTCAGAAGCCAATCATACACAACACATAACCTCAGGGATTTTTGAAGGAGCTCGGATCAGTTCAGCTTTACATTTTAATCTATGATATACAGCTTTGCAACAACAAAAAGTTCCTAATAGAAGCTGGGCATAGTGGCTCATGCCTGTAACCTCCGTTCTTGAGGGGCTAAGATAGGAGGATTGCAAGTTTGAGGCCAGCTTCAGCAACTTAGTGAGACTCTGTTTCAAAAGTAAAAATAAAAAAGGCTGGGGGGTAGCTTGAAGATAGAATGCCCTGAGTTCATTCCCCGGTGCCAGAAACAAAGTAAAACAAACAAACAATAACAACAACACACACACACCACCACCACCACCACCACCACTACCTTTATTTTCTTGGTGAACACCAAGGAGGAGAGGTTTAGGTGTGATTATATTCCTTTTTATGTTTCTCACATCATTGACTAATATCAATTCCTATGTACGACAGAGGCTTCAAAACCAATATCAAATAGTTGGTTAATTTAAAACTTTGAAGTTCAATACCACTCTATAGACAAGAGAAATGAGTGGAGATAGGATACAGTGAAATAATATTGGGAGCCGGGCGTGGTGGCGCACGCTTGTAATCCCAGCATTCGGGAGGCTGAGACCGGAGGATCCGGGTTTCCGCCAACCTCAGCTACCTAGTGAGGCACTCCACAACTTAGTGAGACTCAGTTTCAAAATAAAGAATAAAAAATAGGGCTGGGGGTGTAGCTCGGAGGTAGAATGCCCCTGAGTTCAATCCCCAGTACCCCCCCCCAAAAAAAGAAAGAATATTGGACATGATATAGCATATTAGCTGTGCATTAGTAATAGGAAGCATATTAATTGTAGATGTTATACAAAAAATGAAGCCAGGTATAGTGGTGCATGCCTGAAACCCCAGTACTTGGGAGGCTGAGACAGGAGGGTCACAGGTTCCAGGTCAATTCCAACAAAGAAGAAAGGCCCTGTGCAATTTAGTAAGACCTTGTTTCATAATGAAAAATAAAATGCTTCTGGGGATGTAGCTCAAAGGTAGAATGCTCCTGGGTTGAGTCCCCAATACCACAAACAAACAAGAAAGAATGGACCTTAGTAAATAAGTTGGAGAGATAGTTAGTGATAAGGAACTAAACATATTTTCTTGTTTGTTTATTGTAGTACCTCTAAGAACATCAGCTCTGCTTGTGTGTTTTGTGATTCTCTGGTAAAGGATGGTATTTCCCAAAGTTAGCTAAGAAACTACTGAGCATTAACAAAGACAGATAGGTGTTCTCTGACTCTTCTTATCATCAGCACCTCGCATTTCAGTTTGGGACATAATTGATACCACAAAAACCAATTGATTGAATTGAAATAATCTGTATGATTCACTTTCTGTGCCATGTACTACTGAGTAGATTTTTTTGCTTTGGATTGCATAAACTTTGCTCTCTGGCACTATTTATGTAGCATAAGACATTTTTATAAACACAAGAACACAGCAAGCACAAACCAAATAAACCAAAGCACTTAATCAAAAGCCAATAGAATGACTGAAATTTCCAGCTAAACGTTCCTTATATTCTGACATCCAGAAAAAAAATTCTTGACAAAATATTTCTTCTGATATAGGAAGATAAATCCATTTAGCTGCATCCATGATTTACCCCATGAAGTTTAGTTTAGTTTTTTTTTTTTTTTAAATCTACTGCTTTCTTTGCAAGTTGAACTTAGTAGACACTTGCCTACTTTTAATAGACTTAATTCTAGAAGGGGAATTTATGTTGAATTTAGTTTTTTAAGGTTATTCCAAGCAAAGTTTTCTCTATTATGATTATTATAGTTGAAAATACTTCATGGAAAATATACTGTGTATCATCATTGAACATGTACATGCAAGTACTGTAATAAATATAATATTCTTTCATAATATCAAATTTTACTTCCCCAATACTTCATGGGATAGATATTTATGTCTTTCTTTTCTTTTCTTTTGGTACTAGGGAGTGAATCCTGGGATATTCTACTTCTGAGCTACACTTTTCAGTCCTATTTTTTATTTTGAAACAGAGTCTCACTAAGTTGCTGAGGTCTTGCTAAATTTCTGAGGCTGGCCTTGAACATGCAATTCTTCTGTCGCAGCCTCCCAAGTACTGGGATTATAGGCCTGTCCCACCATGCCAAGATTCTATTTTCTTAATGAGGAATAATTTGAGGATCTAAAATGTTAAGATTTTTTTTTTGTGGTACTGGGGATTGAACTCAGGGGCATTCTATCTCCAAGCTACACCCCCAGCCCTATTTTTTATTTTTTAATTTTGAAACAGGGTCTCACTAAGTTGCGGAGTACCTCACTAGGTAGCTGAGTCTGGCTGTGAACCCTGATCCTCCAGTGTCAGCCTCCCAAATGCTGGGATTACAAGTGTGCACCACCATGCCCAGCTGTTAAGAAATTTTTTTAAGGACACATAGGTAGAAAATAACAGAGCTGAGATACAAACTCAGTTTTATCCTGACTCCCAATCATGTACTTTTAAATAATAAATAACAGAAATTTTAAATTCAGAAATCAAAGTTCATCTCCCCTCCTGGCTCCATATTTTACTCTTAGACATCAAGGAGAAGAAGAAAATATCTGCTATATTAAAAGCCCTTACCTCATCATGAATTTGTACACTATCCCAGTTTTATTCCCCGAGTGATAGATGAGTTCAAACAGACAGAGGTGAGGGATTGGAATATTAATAGCTGAAGTCTCAAATGATTTTCTCCCTCCTATGACAGTATTGAATAAGCTTAAACTAATGTTAGCATCGAGAACTTTAAGACATCATTCATCCTGGGGAAAAATGGGAATCAATACTGACATCAGGATCTTCTCTGTTCCTTAAAGCTTTAATTCACTTCTACATACAATTTGTGTCACCCCAAAACAGCAAGTAAATTTTATTTGATAATACTGCCCCTGAATTTTATGGGATTGTCTTGGATTTGCTCATTGGTGGTTGCGTTCAGGCCTTTATTTATTCGGCAGATACTTACTGAGTACCTACTTTGCACCAATGCTGTTTTAGTCTCTGTGATACAACAGTGAACATAGCAGATAAAAATCCACGACTTGAGGCCCTCTCATTTGTTGATTCACAGTTTTATCTCCTGAGCTTTGGGGGTCTTACTGAAGAGACTGGCCAGTAGAATAGTGGAAGAGGATAGGGAAAGGGAGGAGGGGAAGAAAAAGGAAGAACTCATAAAAGAAACAGTTCAAGTTATCTTATACCCACGTATGAAAGTATCACTACCAGTGTGAATATTATGAGGATACTTGGAGAGGTGAGGAGGGGTGAGTGACTAGGTGAGCCCCAAAGAGGAAAACACCAGGACGCGTATGCATATTTGTATGAATTTGAACTCACTGATGTATACTTACAATGCACCAATGAAAGAATGAAAATATCTGACTTAATAACATTCATATTTTGATGCAAAGATAGGTCATAAATGAAATAAAGTTAATTCTCTAGTATGTGACAATGTTCTAAATACCACTAGGGGCGAGTATAACTCATAAGGTAGATAAGAAGTTTGGAGGAATAAGGATGCATTTTAAATTGCATATTAAAGGCTTATTAAAGGGACAAGGTATAAACATTTGCATAAAGAAGATAAAGAGCCAGTAAGATGTATGAAGGAAACAAATCCAAGTAGAGGGAATAGGAAGGTTAAAAAGCGAACTGTGCAGAGAGGAAACCTATCAGAAGGATGGATTGCATTGAACTCTGTAGATTGCAGTCAACAAACTTGTTAAGAGGTAAGACATTTTGGGAGGACTTCAAGTCCTTGAGGGCATGTTCCCAAAGGAGGAAACGCTGTGGCTCCAGGTCGTCCTCTCTGTCTTTGCTTCCTGGCTCATGAGTTGAGACGTTGGCTCTGCCAGGTTCTTCTGCCGGAGTATCCTGCACCATCAGAGGCCTTGCACTGGAACTTGGACTTGCGCTGGAACCTCCAAAATCCTGAGCCAAAATAAACTTTCTCTTCATTAGCTACTTATCTCGGATGTTTTGTTGTATCAGCAGAACGTCAACTAATAGGTACAAAAGTGATCAGAGAGAGCAGGTTAACAAATAAGCACATCTGTGTCCTAATGCATACAATCTTGATCTGGAAAAATAGGCAGTGACCAAATCTGGAGATCCTAGCATAAAACAGTGGAGAATGTGGGGCTTGTCCTTCAATGAGAAGAATAGTTTGGCAATTTTCAAATACCACCAGATATTCTTTCATATTAATCCTGTATACTGGTTTGCAGATGAAAAATCAGAACCTAAATTTGGGACTCCAGTGTGTGCTCTTTAACATGCAGATAGAGAAAAAAAAGATTTCTCCTCCTCCTCCTCCTCCTCCTCCTCCTCCCCCTCCTCCTTCTATTTTGGTACTGGGGATGGAATCTAGGGACATTCTACCTCCATGCTACTTTTATTTTTTTTATTTTGAAACAGAGTCTTGCTCAGTTGTGGAGGGCCTCACTAGCTTACAGAAACTGGCCTCAAACCTGTGATCCTCCTGTCTCAGCCTCCCAAGTCCTGGGATTATATAGGTGTGCATCGCCATGCCCAGATAGATGTCTGCCTAGCTTCCCTAGCAGGGATCCTATCTGGTGATAAGAATTGAGGTTGTCAACATATAAAAATACTGAATCATGAAAGTTGATAAAAGCACAAAAGGAAAATAGGGAGGCCAACCATGTGGAATGCTTAAATTTTAAGAGGGCAGGTGGCAAGAGGAGCAACAGGGTTCAAAAATAGAGGATAGCAGAGGTAGAAAAAAAAAACTAAGAGGTATAGATGGAGAGGGAGAGAGAGAGAATGAGAATATCGAGATCTAAGGAAACCAAGAGAAATAGTGCTGACTCATGAACCAACACTGGTGTTTATTATGAAACAACACCAGGCAAACAGTATAAAGTTTCAAAATCTATTTTGTCTGCAAGCATTGAAGACAAAAATCTATTTTGTCTTGGGTCAATTTCATGTGCAAAGTGACCATAAACCTTTAGCAGATATTCTTGATGACAAGTGCTGTTTTAGTCATTTCATGGTGAGTTTGCAGGAACTTGGAGCATTTGCTGGAGATGATATTATGATAAATACGGGGGAAGACTGGGATGAGATGTGCCGGCCTCCCTCCTGTTGACTGTCACAAGGCTCCCAGCACCATAATATTGCCTATGTTTTAATTGGAGACTTTTCTGCAAGACACACATCTAAACCAATCCATACTGCTTCTATTGACACCTCAAACCACTATTAGGGTTCCATGTTTTTGTTTCATATGCTATCTAAGGACAGATTTAAGTACGTAAGCTGCAGAAACAAGCTAGTCCAACTATCTTATATTTTACTTTAGAAGCACAATTAACCTTAGGCTTGCTGACATTTCTCTGCAACATTCCTACATATGTTTATTTTCATCAAAATGCGGATGCCATGGTGCCATTATTATAGCCCTTAACTGTTTTAGTGTTAAGTAATACTATATTTATATTTAAATTTATATTATTATTATTATTATTATTATTATTATTATTATTATTATTCTGTGTGTGTGTATATGTGTGTGTGTGTGTGTGTGTGTGTGTGTGTGTGTGTGTGTGATACTGGGAATTGAACTTGAACCTAGGAGCATTCTGTCTCTAACATACACCTCCAGCCATTTTTATTTTTTTCTTTTGAAACAGAGTCTCGCTAAGCTAGTGAAAGCCTTGCAAAGTTGCATAGGCTGGCCTCAAATCTATGATCCTCCTGTCTCAGTCTGCCAAGTACTAGGATTATAGGCATGCACCACCACATTTGGCTTAATATTATATTTTATAGCATAAATAGTATCTATATAGTATATATTATTCACATATTATATTTTAAAATATTATTAATATAATTATTATATGTTATTTCTATTTAACATTGTATTTATATTTAAAATCTCAAAAAATAAAGCACAGTGATACACACGTATAATAGGGTATCTAAATAAAAACATGCAGTAAGCTTTTCAGGGATTGAATTTGCCATCAAATGTTCCCTCTTCAAATAAAACAGCTAATAGGCCTCATGGTTAGAATGTAAAGCCTGCTTCATTACTCATGTAATGATCTGGGGAATTAAAATCATCCTTTTCTCTACCAATGCATGAAAGATAAATTTCAATTTGAAATTCTGTGTTTTTCTCATTATTAAGGATTGGCAATGTACACAAGGCATGCGAAAGCCAATTTTCTAATAAAAAATGCATTGACAGAATTGTGATAGCATTTTGATGGATGGCATGTAGATTAGCTGCTAAGAGGGCCCAGAGGGAGCCCAACGGGGAACCATTATGGGCCTATGGTTTTGTTGTTGGAGTTCAGAAATGTGAAATCAAAACTTCATCTGAAGGAAGAACAGGTTTGGAATCAGGAAGAAGTGTTTCCTTTGCAGGTATTTAGCGATGCACAGTGGCGGAAACGTTCATCCCAAATAACCCATCTTAAATTGAAAATGGACTTCGTACCCCTAACCTACTTAACATCTTAGCTTAGCAACTCAGCACACCATAGAGTAAACGGGGGTGTTTTAATCTGCTTTTCTATCACTATGACTGAAATACTTAACACAAAACTATGGAGGAGAAAAGGTTTGTTTGGGGTCACGGTTTGAGAGGTACAGTCCATAGGTGACCAACTCCAAGGCAGACATGATGGCGGCACGACATCTAGCAAAGAGCAGTAGCTCATCTCATGATGACAGGAAGTCAGAGGGGACAGATATGGTCCCCAAGGATGCCACACGTCCTCTAGCCAAGTCCCACCCACCGAACTTACCATTCAGTAAACCCATTCAGATTATTAACCTTCCCGTGGATTTATCACCTGATGAGATTACAGCCCTCGTGATTCACTTATTTCACCTTTTGCCATTTTTGCATCACCAATACATGAGCTTGTCCAGGGCACATCCTATAAACAAACCAGCATTGTAATAGTGTTTCAGACGGCATGTTGGAAGCCCCAGAAAACACCCAAACTCAAACTTCACAGTGCGAATGCATATCACTTCTGCACCCTCATAAGTCTGGAAAATCATAGTTGAACCACAATACATTTCACACTGGCTGTAGTCATTACAGTGACCTCTCCGAAGAGCTCTATGTAGGCGAGCATTGGAAAATATTTTAAATATTGTAATTTCCACCTGCGCCATCTGCGTACACTGCAATTATGTTCTAAATACTCTGTTTAAAGTTTATTTTGTGTGTGAATAATGTTAACAATTTGATTTCTTAGTTAACGTAGCTAGAGGCTTATCAATTTCATTGATCTTTTCAAAGAACCAGCTTCGGCTTTTGTTGTTTTTCTCAATCAAGTTCCTGTTTTCCATCCCATTGATTTTGGCTCTAATTTTTATTGTTTGTTTTTTCTCTGCTTACTTTGGATTTAATTTACTCTTCTTTTTCTAGTTTCCTAATGTGAAAGTTTGTTTATTTATTTATTTATATTTACCTATTTACTTATTTATTTTTGGTACTGAGGATTGAACCCACAGGTGTTCTACCTCCAAGCTAGACCCCAGCCATTTTTAATTTTTTTGTTTGTTTTACAACAGGGTCTTGCTAGGTTACTGAAAGTCTTGCTACGTTGCTGAGGCTGTTCTCAAACCTGAGATCTTCCTGTCTCAGCTTCCCAAGTATCAGGATTATAGGTATTTTCATCATACCTATCAGGTAGAAGGTCTCCTTTCTTTTCTTATATATGCCCTCATATATAAGATTTGGTATTTTCATTTAGTTCAAATGATTTCTTTTTTCTCTTGAGATTTCTTTTTTAATCGAGTTGTTATTTAGGAATATCCTATTCAATGTCCAAGTATTGGGGGTATTTTCTAGCTATCTTTCCACTAGTTGATTAATAGCTTAATTTTATTGTATTCTGAGTGAAAATATTATATGATTTCTTTTCTTTTAAATTTGTGAAGGTGCCAGGCCTGGTGGGAGAGGCCTGTAATTCCAGTACATGGGAGGCTGAGATAGAAGGATCACAGGTTTGAGGACAGCCTCAGCAACTTAGTGAGACTGTCAGCAACCTGGTGAGATCCTTTTTCAAAATAAAAAAGTGAAAAGGCCTGGAAGTGAAGCCGGGCGTTGTGGTGCACACTTGTAATCCCAACATTTGGGAGGCTGAGACCAGAGGATTGGGTTCGCAGCCAGCCTCAGCTACTTAGGCATTTTGCAACTTAGTGAGACCCTGTTTCAAAATAAAAGGGCTTGGGGTATAGCTCGAAGGTAGAATACCCCTGAGTTCAATCCCCAGTACTGCAAAGAAAAAAACAAAACAAAACAAAACAAAAACCAACCAAACAAACAAAAAGGGCTGGGAGTGTAGCTTGGAGGTAGAATGCCCCTGGGTTCCACCCCTGGTGCCACATTCACACACACATGCACACACATACACACATGCACACATGCACAAAACAACAACAATAACAACAAGGTAAAATTGTGAAGATATGTTTTATTACCTGGAACATGGTCTGTCATAGTGAATGTTTCATAGAAGCTTGAGAAAAATGTGTATGGTGCTGCTATTGTTTGAAGTCATCAGTAGATGCGTGTGTGTGTGTGTGTGTGTGTGTGTGTGTGTGCGTGTGTGTAGAGAGAGAGAGAGAGGGAGAGAGAGTTACTAGAGAAATGAAATTATTAAAAATGGTTCATACTAAGGGATGTTGAAAGAATCAGTTATGTTTAGCACAAAGTAAAATAAAAAAAATAACAGTAAGTTTGAGAGTGGCACAGATATTAATCAACTTCACACATCTGAAGTTACTATGGGAATAAATTTTTATTTTTTCTCTGTGGGCCAGAGGTCTTGAATGAAAGATGTAAGAATATAAATTTCTAGTGAGTATTTTTTATTCCCTAACACCCAAATAGTATCAGAATGGAATGGGTGGTTTGGGGTAAATATTTAGCACCCATTTTTCAAAGCTCTTCTGGTATCTGGTAAAACTCTCAGTGAAGATGCTTTCAAATGGATTCTTAATACTGCCATGTTGAAAAGCAAATGTTTAAGCCTGGTAGAGCAGGATCTGCCTGGAATCCCAACACTCAGGAGGCTGAGGTAGGACGATCACTTGAGTCCAGGAGTTTGAGACCAGGATGGTCAATGCATCCAGACCTCGTCTCAACAGAAGCAGATTTCCCAACACGAGGATAATTGGGAGGGTTGAAATGGCTCAAAACTGCATTCACTGTATTCGATAAATAACAGTGATATCATCACCAAATAATAGCAGTGTTTGAAAAGCATCAATTCTCCATCAGACAGCTCTCAGAACAGAGCTATTGACTTGCTTCTGCCCTCTCTCATTGACTTACAAACATGTCTTCTCATAAGACAGATAAAGAATTTTCTGGAACTCTTATCGTATTCTTTACTTGCAAGAAGTGCTTTTTTCCGTCTCCACTTGGCCCCCTCAACTCAGTGTTCAGCACACCAGGCATTGCTGTTAATGATAGACAGTCATGTGTGTCATGAGATGATGGTGATGTTCCCCGAGAAATGTCACCCACTGATTTTCTCATTGTGCAGAGTACATTATACGATGCTCTGCCTAAACTCAGAGAGTGAAACCTGCTATACACCTAGCTGTCTAATATAGCTACCCTTGTACATGCCATCTGTCCTTATCTGATATATTATAGTTTTATGGAAGGAACATATATTAGTTTTGTCATAATAAATGTTTGGAATTATAAGATTGCCCCAACTGACTCTGTTTTTATGAAAAAATACAATATCATTATTAGTCAAAATTTAGCACCATACCTGTGTGATGTTACATTGATATAATATCTAATCTTTGTTTTCAATATATTTTAATTTTACAATTAGTTACCATATAATAAAAGAAATAACTTCAAAGTAGTAGCTATGCATTTTATACAAACTCTTAGAAAGTTTTAATTTATGATTAGAAGATATAAATGTTCAGCCAGGTGTGGTGGTGCATGCCTGTAATCCAGGTATTTGGGAGGCTGAGACAGAAGGATCTCAGGTTCAAGACCAGCCTCTGCAACTTAGGGAGACCCTGTTTCAAAATAAAAAATAAAAAGAGCGGGAGGTGTAGCTGGGAGGTAGAATGTCCCTGAGTTCAACCTCCAGTACTAAAAGGAAAGGAAAGGAAAGAAAGGGAGGGAGGGAGAGAGAAAGAAAGGAAGGAAGGAAAGAAAGAAAGAAAGAAAGAAAATAAAAATGCCATTAGACCAGAAGTAGTATATGTATTTTATAACTAGATCAACCAGATAGAAAAAATTTAATGTCATCTGTATAGATGCGGTGTCTGCTACACTTCTGGATTAATTTTATCTATATATCATTGAAAATTTCACATTCTTTTTATGTTCCAGATATTTTTCTGCCAGGATAAAAAATGAATATGAGAAATAGATACATGTTTTTCTCAACATACATTAAAACTACTAGCAATCATTTTTATACTTCATTACATCATTGGGATTTTTCTTTTACTACAGATAACAGTCTATTTCCATATATATGTTTATTGAGGTCTGTCTTACATAAATATGCAGAACCGAAAGTGTTTATAAACTCAAGTAGATACTTTAGAGTTATAACCCTCAAGAAGTCTGGGTTACCCTGGAGTGCGGCAAAATCAGAGTTATCACCTATCATTTTAAAGTTTGCACATTTCACTTATTTATCTGGCATATCACAAATGCACCCTGGTTCAGTAGCAGGTAGAAATACTATATTTACTTAGGCAAGGCCTCAACCTAAACCTAAGTGACCGGATAACTCAGAGCAACCGATGTAGTCAGCTGAGTCTTTGCAGTCTTCCTGGAGAAAATCAAAGTAGTATCCCTTGACACAAGTGCAAATCACAAACATTTTGGTTGGTCTGCTTGAAAGTCTGATATTAGTACTTCATTAGAACTGTGTGTGTGTGTGTGTGTGTGTGTGTGTGTGTGTGTTTAACTTGTGGGCAAAGACTTGTAGACAGGTGCCAAATTAAGTTGTGCAACCCAGAACTCATTGTTCCAGGTGATTTTTGACACATATGAGAAGGAATTTTATGCTATCCAAGACAGTTTAAAGCTATGGGGTATTGATTACCATTAAGATTTTTTGCAAGACTAAAGAGTTGATAACTAAAAATCACAAGTCATGAGAGAAATCTCAGCTGTATTGATTCAGTATTCCAGTTTTCATGTTGTGACACAAGAAGATGACCTGTTTTTTTAAGGTTTCTTCTTAAGAAAATGATACCAAGTTGAAGATAGGTCTTCTCCAGTGTTTGGATTGTGATGAAATGTCCGATTGGCATATCCTGCAGAACTGCACTGTAGCTGGTTGTGATAGGGATGGATATGATTTCAACTCACTCATGTTTAGACAAAGTGTCAGCAACTGAGAAGCAAGTGGATCCATCTATCCGATGCTAAAGTCAATTGCTTGAAGAAACTAAACCCCAAAGAAAGGCATTAGGTGGACTTTCAAGGTTGCCATCAGTATATCTGTAAGAAGCCCAAATGAAAGAATTGTGAGCCAATGGGACAAATGAATCAAGCTCTGTTCTTTCAAAATGAGCTTATCTTATCTTTAGCTTTAGAAAGTGGGAAGATTTTAGAACATTAGCTTGCTTGCTTGCTTTATTTATTTATTTATTTATTTATTTATTTATTTATTTATTTACTCACTCACTCACTCACTCACTTACTTACTTATACTGTAGATTGAGCCCAGGGGCATTTGATCTCTGAGCCACATTCCCAGCCCATTTCTTTTATTTTTGTATTTTGAAGCAGGGTCTTGCTAAATTGCTGAGGCAGACCCGAAACTTGTGATCATCCTGTCTCAGCCTCCCAAGTCCTGGGATTACATGTGTGCACCACCATGACCAGCTAAACATCAGCTTTAGAAGGAGCTAAGGTGACCTTGATGGACAGGGAAGGAATCAGAATACATGAGATTCCTTAGATAAACATTTTATTGGTTTCCAATAATGTTGCCTAATGTTATACACTTAAAATAAAACCCTTTAAACTGTTTGAAGAAAATCAAACAACAAACAACAAAGAGACAAAAGAACATTTTCCTAGCTGGAAATCTTTCCCTGTGGTTTCAGTTATTATCTTCCTACTTTGTATCCAGAAAACTATTGGAACAACATCTTCACCAGTTCCTTTCCACTAGGAGAACTGAACACTGGATGCCAGCATGGGGATAAGCAATTGTCTTGGCAAAGAGTGGTTTCCTGAGCTTTGTGTTTTTGGGTATTTGCTGGGAATTGGACTACCTCTGAGTGTAAAATCCATGAGTGAGCCTCGCTCATGATTTAAAAAAAAAGGAAGACTTGCAGTTTGCTGGCTAGCTAGCAAATGCAAAATTAAGCAATTTTGCTGGGAGCTAAATATATCTGGTTAAGTGTGTGTGACTATTATACTGCAGAAAGTTCTACATACCAGTTTATTTTCTTATGGTGTTTTGGAAAATGGACTCTGGGAGAGAAAAAGAGAGAAAGAGAGATAGAAAGAGAAAGAGAGAGAGAGAGAGAGACTATGAATGAATATGAGAATGAGAATGAGTAGACTTTCAACTCCATTGATTTTAATTAAGCTGACCATAGACTGGCAAGTGCTGCAGAATTCTTGAACCCAATGCGATAAAAGTGATTATGGAATAGGTACAGGGACCAACGGCTGCTCCTTAATCATCTGAAACTCATAAGATGATGGCCTGTCCTGTTAATGGAAATTATTTTCCATTAAGCTTGGCTGGTATGGCAGCAAAATGTTAGACTTAGGAAGGGAAGAAAACTTATTCTGAAAAGAGCTTATTTGTCATTAAAATGGGGACATACTGGAAAAGAGACACAAGAAGGTGCTCATATTAAATAGCAATTTTTAAAAAAGGCAAAAGATTGAGCCGGGTGTGGTGGTGCACACTAATAATCCCAGCACTTGGGGCTGAGACTGAAGGATCTGGATTCGTGGCCAGCCTCAGCAACTTAGTGAGGCCCTCTGCAACTTAGTGAGACCCTGTTTCAAAATAAAGAATAAAACATAGGACTGAGAATGTAGCTCAGAGGTAGAATGCCCCTGGGTTCCATCCCCAGTACCACACACACACACACACACACACACACACACACACACACAAGGTAAAAGATAATGTAGTCATTGTATACTTGGTGTATTCTGGTGACATTTAAATATGCCAAAGCATTTTTGACCTGTTCCATCAATGTGAAGTGTCTCTATGATTAGTACTTCTTATTTAATTAATTAAATTAAATTTATTTATTTATTGGCACTGAGGATTGAACTTAGGGGGCATTCTACCTCTGATCTACATCTCCAGCCCCAGTTTTATTTTTCATTTTGAAACAGGGTCTCACTAAATTGCTGAGGCTAATCTCGAACCTGCAATTCTCCTGTCTCAGCCTCCCAAGTACTAGAATGACAGGTATATGCCACCACGCTTGGCTTTAATATTTTTTTTAATAATTAATAAGAACCCTCCATCTGCCCTGTTAGGAGAAAGCCTAGTATTGTCTCTCTGTTTTGTCAAACACAGAGAATTTTAAGACCATGGCCACCAATGCCATTGTTTCTCTGTGTTGCCTGGTGTACTTTTCAGAGGAAAAGCTTGAAAAATTTCATGCTCATTTATTGCTACTGGGATACCCTGGCGTGTGGAAGCCTCTGCCAGAGCCATGATTACAAGGCACCAGGGATACAGCCTACTTTAAATCACTCTCCCATGCCGGTCCTTATGCCACAGAACTCAGCAGTGGAGCTAGTAAAGCTGGATCTGGATGAGTTTCAGCAAGATAATTTTACTAGCCTAACCACTATAAATTCCTCCTTTTCTGGACTGATCATAAATCTCTGGGCTAGACCATCTTGGATTGCATGAATATGTATTTGAGGAGTTTTGAGCCTCAGGGAGAAATTGCCATTTTCTTTCCTCTTTCCAGTTACCCAGGATTTGCCCCATATTGACCGCTTTTTTTCCCCAATAATGTTTGGATACTTTCAGGATAATGACTGGCCGACAGACCTCAGTCCATATATGGGAGAGGAGGAATCCAGGTGAGATGGTTCATGCCTGTAATCCCAGTACTTGGGAGGCTGAGACAGGAGGATCACAGGTTTGAGACCAGCCTTGGCAACTTAGTGAGGCCTTGTTTCCAAATAAAAAATAAAATAGGTCTGAGGATGTAGCTCAGAGGGAGAATATCTCTGGGTTCAATTCCCAGTTCTATGAATAATAATAATAATAATAATAATAATAATAATAATAATAATAATTTCTTCTTCAAAAGAAAAATCTTAGATTAACAAATGGGAACAAACAAAATTCTGAAAATAGTAAAATATCTATTGATTTAAAAATCTACTCAAATTTCTGTCTTCATATGCACATATGCTTATAAAAATGCCAAGCTATATTAACTGCAATGGGCAATTTTCATTCTTCTTTCTTCTAATGTGTACCAGTCTTTATTATTTTGATAATTATTGTTTAAGTTTTCTGGAAGGAACGTGCATTATTTTTGTTACAATAAATGTTTAATTGTTTGGAATTATAAGAAGATTGTGTGTGTGTGTGTGTGTGTGTGTGTGTGTGTGTGTGTGTGTGTTACTGGGGTTTGTGCCCAGGGGCATTCTAGCTCTGAGCCATATCCCCAGTCCATTTTTTTTTTTAATTTTGAAATGAGGTCTTGCTGAGTTGCTACAATCCTAAGTTGCTAAGGTTGACCTTGAACCTGTGATCCTCCCATCTCAACCTCTGATGATTGGGACTAGAGGTGTACACCACTATGCCTAGCTTTTCTGACTTGTGTGTGTGTGTGTGTGTGTGTGTGTGTGTGTGTGTGTGTGTGTGTGTGTGTTACTAGAGATTGAACCCTGAGTCATTCTAATTCTGAGCTATACCCTAAGTCCCATTTTGTTATTTTATTATTATTATTTTTTGCGGTACGGTGGATTGAACTCAGAGGCATTCTACCTCTGAGCTACACCCCCATCCCTACTTTTTATTCTTTATTTTGAAACAGGGTCTCACTATATTGGAGAGTGCCTCACTAGGTAGCTGAGGCTGGCCGCGAACCTAGATCCTCTGGTCTCAGCCTCCCAAATGTGCCACCATGCCCAGTTTTTTTTAAATTGTGAAACAAGGTCTCACTAAATTGTTGAAGACCTCACTACGTTGCTGAGGTTGGCCAAAGATTGCTGTGTTTTTTTTTTTATATTAGACTTTGTAAATGTCAAATATTTTCATTATTCACCTAGAGAAAGTCCCAGCTGTAATACGGAAACTTTGAGAACATACAAAACTGACAGTCAGTAATGAGAGCAATTGTCAGTGTGGAAGCTAGTTAATGAAGTGTTCCCTTCATTTCTTTGGATTTATATAAGTTAGTAGTAGAATACACCCCTGCAGAGATTCCCAAAGGACTCACTCTTAAGAGTCCCCAGAACTTAACAGTTGAGCTGATCGGAAAATATTTTCCAAAAGAAATCTCCTAGGTATTTGAAGGCCAACAATATCTTTTGCTTTAATTTTCCAGAGGACAGCTTTTATTATGACCTGCAACTGGGGTTGATCAGCCCATTGCAGAATGCCTTCACAAACAAAGTGTATTTCAAAGCAAACAGCATGGCATTTAAATGAGCTTTTCACTTAATTTCAGTACCTAAATTTCCAGGGAAATGATTCTGAAAGAGGTGACACCTTTGTGCACCTATTATTTTTCCTTTCTTTAGCATCCACGAACATTCTAGACCTTCAGAAGCAGTGGCATATTGGGGGAAAAGGACTGGGAATTTATAATAATCAATGTCAATACTAATCCCACAAGAGATATCATATAAGGATATACCTGTTTGTACCTAAATAATATATGTACATGTACACATACACACATACATGTTGTACTTTAGGTGAATGGTTAAATTCAGAAACCCCTTCCCCCTGTAATGGTTTGAACTTAGCCCTCATGGAAACAAGGTAGCAATGTTGGAGGCGGGACTTGGTTGCTAAGGAAGGGTTCCTGGGGGTGTGGCTTTGGGGGCTGTTTGAGGTCCTCTCTCCTTCTCTGCTTTCTCTTGCTCCTGGTCTTCATGAGGTGAGAGCAGAGTCTTGTTCTCTCCCTTTCTTTCGCCCTCTCTTACTGCTCCTCGTCATCACTTTCTGAGCTCTGCACACTCGGACTCACATGGGTTGATTTTCAAAATCTCCAAAAACTGTGAGCAAATAAATCTTCCTTCCTCTAAGTTGTGCAATCAGTTGTTTTGGATTATAGCAGTAAAAATGTTGACTGAGATTGCATACCTCCATTTCCTTTACTCCTGAATGTTTCTTACTAACTGTACATCATGAATCACAACATGAGCTTTAATCTTGCTAAGCCCACAAGAAAAGAAACACTATACATTTACATCTAAAGGAAATATCAGCTATTACTGATAACTTCAACCACAATGGGCTTTTCAGTCTAACTCAACAAAATTTTTGGAACTCCATATTTTTACTGAAATTTTATGCTTAATGAACTAGAATCCCCATTTTATTTCTGCCTCTTCTTTATTTATACCTATATACAAAGCAGTAGTTGCTTATAAAGCATCCTATTATTTTACTTAGGTCAAATAATGCATGCAATAAATTAGAATATGTTTCCTTGAATATATCATGCAGACTCATCTTTATTTTGTATTTATTTCCCAAATAAGTGCCTAAGTAAGCTGAGGAGATGAAATTAGACTTACCAGTAAAGAATACTAAAGAACACCATGAAGCCAGGCATGGTGGTACATGCCTGTAATCCCAGTCCAGTTGAAGGGTCACTGAGAGAAGAGGATCACAGGTTCGAGGATAGCTTCACCTTAGCAAGACCTTATTGCAAAATAAGAAGAAAGGGATGCACTCAGAGGTAGAACAGCCTTGGATTCAATCCCCAGTACCAAAAAGAAAAAGTAAAAATTAAAAAATAAAATAAAAATAGAAAATAGGGCTGGAGGTGTAGCTCAGAGGTAGAATGCAATAAAACAATAAAAACAATAAAAAGAAAAAAGAGAAAGAGAATACAGAAAATAAGTAAATAATCAAACAAATAAATAAAAGCAGGCTTCTTAGACCATGTCAGTTTTAAACATCCTGAATTTTATCTTTCCTTTTTTTACAAAGTTACCCAACTTATGTTTGATAAATATAAGCAAACTTTTCAGTGTTGTTATTTTAAATGCTTTAGGAAATACTTTCATCTCGTGTTGTCTGCTGTGGTTCCTATCTTTCATGCTTTGCTTATCATTTGGAAGTAAGTATGCGTCCAACTAGGCTTCTGTCAGCAAGCTATTTGGCAAGGACATCTGTTTCCAGGTAGAAAAGCGAGAGTCAAAACGTCACTATTATTTTTACCCTTCTGGAAAAGTCTTCTGGGAAAATCCTGATTGCATTTCTTTTTAGAAGAGTTCCTTTCATATTTATTAACTGAAAGGTTTGGGTCAGGCCAGCCACATGGCCTCTGTGTAGCTTATCAGCAGAAGGATTCTTTGATAGATTAAATTGTGCAGTGCTACATTTGGGAGAGATGCCACTTAGTAAGGAAAAATGCTACAACTGTTATTTTTCTCAGGAAAGGTTGCAGAATTTCAGGAAATTAAACATGTGTTGTATTTAAACCCATTTAAACTTGAGACTAGATTATTTGTAGATGCTTTAAGAAGCTATCATTTGTAGCAGACATAAGCAAATGGGAGAATCATAATTAGCCCCAGCTTGATTTTATTTCTTATTTGGAGATGGTCTCACTAGGTTGCTGAGAGCTTCACTAAGTTGCCAATGCTAGCTTTGAACCTGTGGTCCACCTATTTCAGCCTCCCAAGTACTGGGATTATGGGCATGCACCATGACACCTAACTCTATTAAATTTTTTATTTGGGAAAATTGTCTCACTATGTTGGTGAGTTGAGGCTGGTCTTAAATCTGTGATCCTCCCATCTCAGTCTCCCAAATCCTGGGATTACAGACATGCACCACCAACCATGCCTGGCTTCACTATATTTTAAAATACACATTCATTATCTCTATATGTAATTTTTCTTCTCTGTGTTTCTGTTTGGCCAGTATATAGAATGTGAAAATGATTTAATGATTTCTTAGACATACACATCTCTATTTGCTTAAACATAGTGCCATTTTGTGGTTAAATATTGTTTTGAAGATTCTAATTTCTCTCTGAAAACATTTATTTATTTGTTTGTTTATTTATTTATTTATTTATTTATTTTGGTACTGAGAATTGAACTCAAAGGTGTTCTTCCTCTGAGCTACACCCCCATCCCTTTTTTTTTTTTTTTTTTGTCTTTTGAAACAAGGTCTCACTAAGTTGCTAAGTTTCTTACTAAGTTGCTGAGGCTGGCCTCCATCTTGTGATCCTCCTGTCTCAGCCTCCCAACTCCTGGAATTACAGGTGTGCATCACCATGCCTGGCTTCTGCCCTTTTCTACCTCATTGCACTCAGAAATTCTTTGATTCAGGAGGAAAACTCTAGATAACATACTCTATTATATATTTCAAAAAGCTAAAAAGACCGGGCAGAGTGACACATGACTGTAATGCCAGCATGAGACACCTCAAAAGATCTTAACATGTACTTGGAAGGCAATTCCTTAGGATAACATCGGGGTTCTTAATTGCCTGGCCCTGTCTGGATTTCCTGGCATGTTTAGTTTTGTACCTCATACTCCTTTAGTTTCCGGTTGACCAGGAATTCATAAAGACCGTGTAGCTCCTGCCTAGAACCTACCTCTGTGTCTTTGTTTGCGCCAGCCTCTCAGGCTGGATGCCCCTTCCATTACCTCTGAATTTCCTCTCCTGTCCCCTTTCCTAAGAAAAGCATTCTTGACTTCCAGGTGGAACCAGCTTCTCCCCTCTCTGGGCCTCACTACACATTGCATTGGGCAATGAATTCCTCAGTGGGCGGGATCATAGGTTTCCTATTTTTATATTGTGCAGGATCAATCATGGTACCTTGCTCAGATTGGGACTTAAAAATGTATTTGTTTTAAAAATGAATCAAAGCTCACTTATATTCCACAGCGACCTTTGAGTCATCAATCCCCAAAATAGCCCTGCTCACTTTTCCCAGTGTGGCAGTGTTCCAAAATGATCCTGTTGGACCAACAAGATCAGTTAATTTGGTCAGAGCCTCTGGACTGACTTTTCTACATTTAGCAATGCTTTTAGCTGGAGCTGGGCGTGGTGGCACACACTTATAATCCCAGTACTTGTGAGGCTGAGACAGGAGGATCCAGGTTTGCAGCCAGCCTCAGCTACTTAGTGAGGCTTTCCACAACATAGTGAGAGTCTGTTTCAAAATAAAGAATAAAAAGTAGCACTGGGGGTGTATCTTGGAGGTAGAATGCCCCTGGGTTCAATCCCTAGTACTTCCCCCCCCAAAAAAAAATGCATACTTTTAGCTGGATGTGGTAGTATAAACCTGTAATCCCAGCACTTGGGGGCTGAGACAGGAGGATCACAGGTTCAAGGCCAGTCTCAGCAACTTAGCAAGACATTGTTTTAAAAGAAGAAATAAAAAAGATCTGTGATATAGCTTGAAGGTAAAATTTCCCTGGGTTTAATCCCCAGTACATCAGGAAGGAGAAGAAGAGGAGGGGGGGAGGGGGAGGAGGAAGAGGAGGGAAGGAGGAGGAAGAGGAGAAGCAGGAAAAGGAGGAAGAGGAAGAGGAGGAGAAGGAAGAGGAAGAGGAGGAGGAGAAGAGGAAGAGGAGGAGAAAGAGGAAGAGCAGGAAGAGGAGAAGAAGGAGAAAAATACATTTTGCCCAAGCACAAAGCTTAGTATACTCTTTCCTTAATGTTTCTGTGCCAAAAACTAACTACTAGACTATTGAAACCTCTCCTTTCAATCCAACCTTTGACTTTGCCAAGATGATTTCTCTGTTATACTTGATTCTTTATGTGATTGTTTCCTGCTCCTGGCCATGTTTATAATGGAGTTGGTATGTCTCTTCCCTTGACTTCTCTTTTAAAGCTATTATCATTTAGTTTCTCTCTCTCTTTCTTTTTCTCTTTTTGTTAGACTTTTATTTGAAAATTCCTGGCTGTAACATTTTTTTCTATTTTTTCATTATAGTCTAGGTTTCTGCTTAAGCACAATGTTTCATTAATAAGGGCTGGGCAACATTTCAAGAACATTTAATCTTACATTTTAATTATTCTTCACATTTTACAGTCTTAACACATTTACTGTAATAAGGGGAAATCATTAATTCACTTAGAGATGTGTGTGTGAAAATGATAGTTTTCCTTTTGATTAATTTCCATATTCGTCATTAATTGCTGTGGATTTACTATGCATTCAAGAGAATGCAGAACATGATTTTATTTCCCCCAATTTGTTCAAAACGAACTGCTTCAGAAACCAAATTTGACTGAAAATGTATTTGTGTTTTGATTGTCAAAGGGGTGGAAGATACTCCTCATCTTCATTTTTATTTTTTACTAAAATACCCTATGCCTTTCCTGCAATAAAAGAAAAGACACAGCTGTCCAGCCACTCTTCAGATAAGTTTTTATTCTGTATGAAAAGGAAAGGAATCTTGGTTTCTCTTCAGCTTCTTGAGGAAAATTATCTAAAATAAATCTTATAATGCCAGCCAATGCATAAACATTTTTAAATGATACTAAAGTCATAAACTGGACACAGAAACACATGCTTGTAATGCAGATTCTTGGGAGGCTAAGACAGGAGGAGCATAGGATCAAGGCTACCCTCAGAAACTTAAGAATTTCAGCAACCAAGAGAGATCCTGTTTCCAAATAAAAAATAAAATAGAGCTGGGAGTATAGCTCTTGTGTTCAATCCTTAATATGAAAAAATAAAATTATACAAGGGTTAGAAAACAAGAGTGATTCTTGCTTATGGAGGTCAAATATCTCATCCAATATTAGTAGAAAGTGATGAAGTCCTAGAACAAGTGAAGGTCTTTTACTTTGATTTTTTTTTTTTTTTTTGCACATTTGGTTAACTGAAACTAGAGTTGTAGCAAATAACAAAATTGACAAAAATAATCCCCAGTTATAGCAATGGCCATGTTGGGAAGGCACCAGAGGTAAAGGTATGAAATAAGAATCAATGTTTCGCACTTATAAAACTAAGATATGTACAGAATCCACCTTATATGCGCTGTTCTGAGCCATTTTACTTAAATCAGTGTACGAAGTTTTAAAAACTATTCAGTGAGGGTTTGGAATAAGATGTTACAGAGGAAAAAAGTGAGACCTCCCTTCCCCACCATTAAAGTCTTCTCATTTATTTACTTGGGTAGTAGGGATTGAATATAGGGGCATTCTCCCTCCTAGCTATACCCCTAGCCTCACACATCAGTCATGATACTATATCATTGATAGAATATGTAAAATTTACAAATAAGATTTAAAAAATTGAAAGGTTGGAATTAACACATGGTTTCAATAGAGTGGTCAAAGAAAAGTCGAGAAATCTTGTAATGATCTAGGGTTGCAAGGTGGAAGTCTTGGTGACCTGTTTCTGTCCTGGAGACTTAATCTATTGAGCTGTTTGGGGTGAATTATAGGACACTCTACCCTCTCCATAGTGCCAGTGTGCATTTTCCTTTATGTTCTTTTTAAACATGATATACTAAGAAAAAAGATAATCTGTGCATTGCACTGCAGGAACTCAGAAATAAATTGTAACCATTGAGATTAGATGCACTTAGAAAAAGCCAACATATTCTTTGAATTCTGTGTCTTCCTTCCTATACAGAATTGTCTCTGTGTGTGTGTGTGTGTGTGTGTGTGTGTGTGTGTGTGTGTGTGTGTGTTTGTGAGTCTTGTAGAAAGGGTCCCTAAATGGAATCGGGTTCTTCATGGGTGTGGTGACACACACCTACCATTCCAGTAGTTGGGAGGCCAAGACAGGAGGATTGCAGGTTTGAGGCCAGCCTCAGCAACTTAGTGTGACCCTGTTTTGAAATAAAAAATGAGGTAGGGCTGGAGGTGTAGCTCAAAGGGAAAATGTTTTAGTACTGAAAAAATTAAAAATAAAAGAATGTGGTTCTAAATATTTTTCTGACCCATAAAATGACAATAACTACTGGAAAGCATAGAAAACTTGCAAAAAATATGAAGAGAAAGTGGGAACAATTAGATTGCTGTTTGTAAACCATAAAATCTCATGAAAAAATAGATTTTAGGTTCATGATTGAGTTTGTGCTGAGACTTCTGGCTTTCTTTTTAGTTCTCTGAACATTCTTATAAATAGAACCAGTATCTTATAAGCACATCTGTCTTAAGCAGAATATTTTCCCAATATTTTTTAAAATTACGATAATTTAAAACACATTTTAGCCAGGCATGGTGGTGTACTTTTGTAATTCCTGTACTTGAGAGGCTGAGATAGGAGGATTGCAGGTTTGAGGTCAGCCTCAGCGCTTAGACCCTGTTTCATAATAAAGAATCAAAGGGGGTAGGGGTGTAACTCACTAGTAGAGTGCCCCTGAATTCAATCCCCAGTAATACAGACACACACACAGACACACAGACACACAGACACACACACACACACACACACACACACATCTTATTGTAGTAAAATATACCTAGCGTAAAATGAGTAGTTTTTGTGGTAGTGGGGATCAAACCCTGAGGGGTTCTATATCTAAACTGCACCCCCAGCCCTATTTTATTTTGAAACAGCACTCTACTAAGTTGCGGAGGCTGGCCTCTAACCTGCAATCCTCTTGTTTCAGCCTCCCAAGTATTGAAATTATAGTCTTCCACCACTCTGCTTGGTGATAAAACGCATGGTTTTAACTGTTTTTACCTGTAAAGTTTAGTGGTGTTGAATATACTCCTACTGTGGTACAGCCAGCATGAATTTTCATCTCCAGTACGTTTTCATCATCTCACAGTAAAAGCCTGGGACGCATTAAACAATAACTTGTCCTTCCTCTTCATCCCCAGCTGCTGGGAACATTTATTCTCCTAGCTGTCTTTGTGAATATGACTATTCTAGATACTTCATATAAGTAGAGTTCTTTACTAGCTGTCCCTTCGTGTCTGGCTCAGCCACAGGTGTTTTTCTTAGACTCAGGAGGGTCCGTGATAAGAATTCCTTTGATTTGCCATTTGTCATTAGCATCTTGATGACTGCCAGACTCATATGAGTTTTCCAAGGCATATCCGGAAAAGATGACCCCCATCATATAGCTGAAACATTTTAGTACAATCACATTGCCTTGTGAATTTGGAGAATCCAAAGGTGATATGGCACGGATACGAAGAATACGGTCCTTGGTTCAGACAGATGTGAGGGCCAGTCCCAGAAGCGCCACTTACGACTTGCGCTACATTGGCGGTTTGTCCCATTCTTTGTAAGGTTCAGTTACTCATAATGAATATAAAGGACACAATGTGGCTGATTCAGCAATTTCTGTTATTACTAAGTAAATTAATGCTCCATCTAGTGAACGAATATCTCTGGAACAATTAGCCAGGCAGTGTTTTAAACATGAGGGGAGCTGTGGTGATAATACAGAGAAAAGCTACACCTTAATGGAATTTACAGTGCCTGGCACATCATAAATGCTCAATAAATGTTAATTGTGTCTGCATGGTGACACATGCCTGTCATCCCAGTACCTGGGAGCCTGAGACAGGAGGAAAACAGGATTGAGACCAGCCTCAGTGACGTAGTCAGACTCTCAGCAAGTAGTGAGACCCTGTCTCAAAAACAAAGACATAAAAAGGGCTGAGGATGAGCTCAAAGGTGGAATGCCCCTGAGTTTAGTCCTCAATACCACAAAGGAAAAAAAAAGTTAATTGTAATGATCCTTAGTTAGTTATATTTGATTGCCAGTATGAAAAGTAAACCTGCTTTATCATGTGCACTGATGTTTTCAATTTTTAAGCATTTTATCTGGCCATTGAAGATGTAAACATACCAAATAATGAGTCTATTCATGAAGATATCACTAGTAACCTTATTAGCATGTATGGGGAGGGAGGGCAGGTAGTGGGTGGGCTTAGAAGGAAACCTCACCAAAAGGTGTTGTATGTATGTATGTATGAATTTATCACTTTGAATCTCACTGTGATATATAATCATATTGCACCAATCAAATTGTAAGAAAAAGATTGTGTACAAGTCAGAATATGGGGAGGAAAATGTGTATGAGCGTAGATAATTACCTTATTAATCAGACAAGACCTGCATATGGTCAGTTTGATGCTATTAAAAACAAGATAGTAAAAAAGCAACAGGGTGACTTCTTTTATGGAGAGGATATGAAGAAATATATAACGCTGAAGTGTTTGGGTGACCCAGAGTAGCTGTATTCTGCTCAGAAGTGCTGGAAATTCTTTGACAAATTGGTTGATATTTGAGAACTTGAATGAGTCTAAGATGGCCCTCATTTTCTTCTAGAAAAGAACAAATGTGAAATAAGACCTGTATTATTTCTTTAGTTCTGACCACAATTTCTTTCTTACTTTTTTGGGGGGGAGGGGACAAGGGTGTGAGTGTTCTATAATAACATCATTCCTGGTGTTGGATCACTGTGTAGTTATGGGCTAATCTAGGACTCAGGGAAAGATTTTTATGACAAGCTTTATAATAGCCTTTCAGTGTTTTTCAGGAAGAAAATCCAACTGAGGATAGGAAGTTGATATGTTTCTTTGACTAGGGCACATCACAATAAAGATGATACTCTGCTGATATTTGAGATTTGTGTTTTTCTGCAGGAGAACATTTAAGTGTTTTGTTCTTTATGACAGTGCCAACACATCTAGAAATTGTAAGGCAGGGGAAATTGGCATTTAAGTAATATTTACACAAATAAGAAAGAGAGCGCAAGCCCAGAATACGGAAGGTAAAGTAGTAATTATCACTGAGAGTTTTCCATTTCTTTGAATCTCCTCAGTTTTATAGGATTTTGACACTGTTTTGCAAGATTATTCCACTTGATCTTTCCTTGTCTTTTGATGAAAATTAAGATAATTTTTGAATAGCAATGGGTTGTCTAAAATCCACAAACTGAATTCTTCTATTGGTGGAGAAAAAACCCTTTGCTTTTTGCCATGCATGACCTATCCTTCCCTTCCATGATGATGAATGTTTTGTGTTAAATTGGCCAGGCAATAGTACTTAGATATTTGGTAATGTGCTAGTCTAAAGGTAGCTGTGAAGGTATATTTTAGACTAGGAGATGCAGTGGTTTGGATTTAGAATGCCCCCCAGCTGTCTATCATAGAGACAAGAAAGCCAAGTTGAAGGTGGTCTTTGTTGCTAAGGAGCAGCTGTTGGGGGTGTGACCTTGGAAATTATAGAAGATTCTCTCCTCCCTCTGCTTTCTCTCTGTTTCTGGCCTCCAGGATGTGAGAACAGAGCCTTGCTCTCTCCCTCCCTCTGCTCTCTCTGTTTCTCGCCCTCTCCCTCTCTCTGCTCTCTCTCTGTTTCTTGCTCTCTCCCTCTCTCTCAGAGCCTGGCCTTCTCCCTCTCTCTCAGAGCCTTGTTCTCTCCCTCTCTCTGCTTTCTCTCTGTTTCTGGCCTCCAGGATGTGAGCACAGAGCCTTGCACTCTCCCTCTCTCTGCTTTCTCTCTGTTTCTGGCCTCCAGGATGTGAGAACAGAGCCTTGCACTCTCCTCTCTCTCAGAGCCTGGCCCTCTCCCTCTCTCTCTGTTTCTTGCTCTCTCCTTCTCTCTCAGAGCCTTGCACTCTCCCTCTCTCTGCTCTCTCTCTCTGTTTCTTGCTCTCTCCCTCTCTCTCAGAGCCTGGCCCTCTCCCTCTCTCTCAGAGCCTGGCCCTCTCCCTCTCTCTCAGAGCCTGGCCCTCTCCCTCTCTCTGCTTTCTCTCTGTTTCTGGCCTCCAGGATGTGAGAGCAGATCCTTGCTCTCTCCCTCTCTCTGCTCTCTCCCTCTCTCTGCTTTCTCTGCCATCCTCTGAGCTCCACAATCCCAGCCTGATATGGACGGAACCCTGAAATCTCCAAAAACTATGAACAAATAAACCTTCCCTTAAATTGTGTGGTCCGTTGTTTTTGGATTATGGCAGCAAGAATGTTGACCATGGAGGGAGGTTTTTAGTAAAAATAGCCAATTACACGCCATCACCTGCATGGGCCTTGTCTAATTAGTTGAAAGGATTCTCAGAATGAAATGACTGGCCATTCATGAAGAAAAGTAAATACGGCCCTCAGACTGCCTTTACAGTTGAGCTGCATCACTGACTTTTCCCTTGGTCTCCAGCTTGCTTCCTGTCCTATAGATTTTTTTAACTAATCCTTTGTCAGTGCATTATAATTGTACATGATAGTGAGATTCATAGTGATAACTCATATATGCATATAACATTATTTGATTTCGTTCCTTCCCTACACCCCCCTTTCCTTCCCTCTCTCTCTCAATCATCTTCCCAATCTACTCTACTTCCTTTCTCTCCCAATCTTCTTCTACTATTATACTGGTCTCCTCATTTTCTTGAGGTCTTGAGGTCCATTTTCTTTCTTTCTCTCTAGCTCTGATATATAAGAGAAAGCATATAACCCTAGAATTTCTGCATTCTGGCTTATCTTATTAGCTTACTATACTCTAGTTTTATCCATTTTCCTGCAAATGACATAATTTTGTTCTTATTTATGGCTGAGACAAACTCCATTGTGTATATATACAGCATTTTCTTTATTCATGCATCTGAGGACAGACTCCTAGGCTGTTATCATAATGTGGCTATTGTGAATTGAGTTTCTATAAACACGGTTGTGGGTTGTGTGTGTATCTCTATAGTATTCTGACTTTAATTTTTTTTGAAAAAGATACTGAAGAATGAATCATATGGTATTTCCATTCCATGCATATTATTTTCTATAATTGTGTCTATCAATTTCTTTAAAAAAAGTCTTCCTTTCCTCCTGCCCCCCTCCACAATTCTTGTTGGTTCTGACAATCCTGACTAATACAATTTCTATTTTGAATCGTCTTTGAAATAGAGACATATACCTATGCAAGCGTCTTGACTGAAAAGGGTTTTCCTAGGTCTATACAATTCTGTCATATAGGAAGACTAACTGCAGGGGAAAAAAATCAGTGCAATTAAAAATAGAGCTAAATTACCTTCCCTAATCCTACCCTCTGGTTTTCCCTGTGTGATTTAATGGTTTTCTATTCCTCCCCACACCATTTTCCTGTTTGACATCTGATAACATAATGAAAAGACAAATTTTAATGTAGATATTCACCTGTTTTGAAATCGTATGAAAATAGATACACTTTCAGTTTAGTAAGTCCTAGACTAACAAGAAGTAATCTCAATATTAAAGGTCCGATTGTTGTTGTTGTTATTGTTATTACTAGTAGTATTTTACTGAGGGACTGAATCCAGAGGTGTTCTACCTGAGTTACATTCCTAGCCCTATTTTTATTTGAAACAGGATCTTGCTAAGTTGTTGAGGGTATCACATATTTTCTTAGGCTGGACTCCAGCCTGCAATTCTCCTATCTCAGCCTTCTAAGTCCTGGGATGACAGGTGCGTGCCACTATGCCCCGCTATATATATCCTGCTATTTTTTTGCATTATTTGAATCCTTTTAATCTTCCTTTCTGGAGTATTAGCTCATTGAAGTCTAGGGACAGTAAATTCTATATATTCATACAATGCACAGTGTCACACAGAAAACACACACACACACACACACACACACACACACACACACTGAGAGCAATATCCCCAAAACTTGAATAACAGCTGTCGTCGCACTCAGTAATGTCAAGCATGGTCATTTATCACTTGTCACCCTGGACTGACTGTGGGCTCGATCATCTGTGGGTTGGGCTGAACATCTCTGCTCATCTCTGCTGAGCTGGGCTGGGTGGTTTTGCATTTGTAAGAGGTATCTATAAGCCTTAGAGGGATGACTTGACATGTTCTTATCACAGAGGCAGATGCAAAATAAATAAATAAATAAATAAATAAATAAATAAATAAATACCAGGCCAAATCATGCAGACATTTTAGCTACTACTATGTCAAATCCACCAATGCTGCATAGGTCATACTAAGTGCCAAATCTGTGTCCAGGCTCCATTTGGGAGAAGATGTCACCAAGGCCCAGGAGAAGTTTTGTAGATGTGGGGAGAGAATAAGTTAGGAGAGCAAGATTTGGGGCCTTATTATATCAAGGATGTTACTATTTTTGAGGGTCAGATATTTCCTGAATAAGACATAAGAGCCCCCCTTTTTAAGTACTTGGGATAGAACTCAGGAATGTTCTATATCTGAGATACACTTCCAGCCCTATATAATTTTTTTTTTTTTGTGAAACAGGATGTCACTTAATTACTCCATGGTGGTCTCGACCTCCAGTCTATTTTTTTGTTTGTTTGTTTGTTTACTTTGAAAGAGAGTCTCCCTAAGTCGCTGAGGCTGGCCTTAATCCTCCTCCTGTCTCAGCCTCACAAGTACTGGGATTACGAGCATGCACCACCATGCCTGGCTGCACTTAGAACCTTCTAATGGAAATGAGAAGGAAGCAGGACATATGTCCCATGAAAGGGGGGGGAGGCATCTTTCATAGGAATGCTATTATTCAGAGTTTTCTGGAGCGACAAAGTTGTTCTGATTCCCCTCCTTATTATGTTAAGATTTTCTTTGACCTGAAGCTACTTCTTTAGTGTGAATGAAGATCAGGAGACAGATTTTTCTCACAGCCTTTAGTGGAATATACTAGAGAAAATTCACTTTTTATGCCTAACAACTCAATTTTCTACCTCTTTGTGGACTGCACAACTGGCAGGAATAAGAAGTACAACTTGCGATAGTCAAAGACCTGAAATCAGACCCTTTTATAGTACAACATCAGGGTAGAGTAAATTTTGATTCCTAAAAAAAGTAATTAAATTGTTATCTTGGTCAAACATATTACCTTACATGCATGGAAATGTTCACAAACATATCATGCTTAGAGATTCATGTGATTTCATTAATATAGACAGATTTGAAACTTCAGGTGATGTATGAAAAATAAAGACTCAAGTCAGTGAAAGATAGACTCAGTTTCAGCCTACACAATAGTAAGACTGCATTTAACAGCAAATTAAAATCTGATTCAAATTGGTTTAAAAATAATAATTGAGCCAGTTGTGGTGGTGCATGCTTATACTCCCAGTACTTGGGAGGCACAGACAGGAGGATTGCAAGTTTGAGGCCAGACTTGCAACTTAGCAAGGCCCTTAGTAACCTAGTGAGACCTTGTTTCAAAATAAAAAATAATACAGGGCTGGGGGTGTAGGCCAGAGGTATAATGCCCCTGGGTTCAGTCTCCAGTACCCCTCTCCCACACACACACATGCATAGACAAATTGTACATATATAAAAAGCTTAGAGGTAGAGCAGGATAGGCCCTGGTTTAGTAAAAGCTTGGCTTTTCTGTGATTACTGTAGGTCTTTTACCATAAGCTGGTTTTATGTTTTGCCCATATTCACACGAAGGCTTGTAGAATGGAGGTCACATGTGTACTTTTTGGTTGATGTCTGAATGAGGATATTGAGCGTATGATTCTATGAAGCATTCCTAAGCCAATCTCTAAGGCCATGGAGTATCAGACAGTGGTTGGTTGGTACCTGGATTTCACAAACTGATCCCTGCGACTGTGCCCACACGGAGAATTCTAGTTAAGGTCTACCTCCGGTGGAAGCAAAGAGGACACTCTCCCCAAACTGAATGGACAGTGCACATCTGGGGATTAAACTAATGGAGAGGGCACAAAAAGGGGGAGCTTAAAGTTCATAAACAGCAGATAAAAGATTAAAATCCAAATTTCATACCTCTTTTTCAGTTATCATTTCACTCCAAAATAATGTCTTTTATTGTTTAACACATTTTGTAATGCGTTTTAACAGATCTTTAGTTTCTGTTTTAGTCATCAGTTTCCATCCCTGGGACCAGAATACCTGACCATCAGTACCTGGAGGAGGAAACATTTATTTGGCTCATGTTTCACAGGTTCAGTCCATGGATGGCTGACTCCAAGGCGTAAACATCATGGTGGCCAGGAGTGACAGAGGAAAGCTGTTCATTTCATGGTACCTGGAAAGGAAAGACAGGAAGGGGCCAGGGACATACACAGTCCCCAAGGTCACTGCCCCAGTCCCCCACCTCCACCAGTCACATGCTACTTCTGAACCTTGCTACCTGGGTACACAGGAGTTTTGGGAGAACATTCTAGTTTCAAACCTTAACAACTTCTTTCCCCATTATAGGAATAGTAAGACAAAGTCCATTTCTTATTATAATATGGTGATAACTCAGTAATATTCTTACGAGATCCTTCATCTAGATGTTCAAACATCAGTTCAGGCAAAATCTTGGCTACTTCCAAGGTACTGCATTTCCAAGATTATCATACATTCTGATATCACTGTTTAATTATAATTCTAATGAAATTCATGCCTCATCGTAAGTAAGATATTTATGCTCTCGATTCATGTAGACAAATTCTTAGCTCTTTGATGTCAGCGTGATTTGAAAGATCTGTCAAATCACACATTACAGAGTTGTTTCCTCTGAAGATTGCTCTATGTGTCAGCAAACACACCTCTCAGTGGAAATAAATCACCGAGATGTTTGTTGTTAAGTATATGTTATATATGAAACATTGTTAATGGCTACCATCTTTGCTCCGGCGTGGTTTTATGCTGGATAATTTAAGGACAATTTCTAGTCCAAAGGTTTTGGTCATTTTTCAGAGGCTCCATTAAGTTTCCAGGCTACTTAGAAT
The DNA here is from genome assembly GCA_004027655.1 of Graphiurus murinus. Classification (NCBI taxonomy): domain Eukaryota; kingdom Metazoa; phylum Chordata; class Mammalia; order Rodentia; family Gliridae; genus Graphiurus; species Graphiurus murinus. The sequence goes on along the minus strand of PVLC010002317.1, from coordinate 20,222 downwards.
ACCATTTAGTAAATTGCTGCCTCAGGGAAGTAGATGATAATTTTATGGTTTAAAGAGTTAATCTACTTAAATGGCTTGACAATGAAAATGCCTAATTACACACACAGGCATGCACACAGGCTCTCCATACCTTCAGCCACTAAATTTCACCAAAATTCACAGAAAAGTGCCAGGGTTCTCAAGACAGGGTAGAATGATCATCTTTCAGTTTTTCATCCAAAAGAGAATCCCTCTGGGAGCATGCAATTATGTTACCAAACTTCTTCACTTGTTTGTGGGTTTTTTTTTTTTTTGGAGGGGCAAAGTACTGAGGATTGAACCCATGGGCATTCTGCCTCTGAGCTGCACCCCCAGCTCTGCATTATGAAATAGGACCCCACTAAATTGCTGAGGGCCTTGCTAAGATGCTGAGACTGGCCTCCAACCTGTGATCCTTCTGTCTCAGCCTCCCAAGTACTGGGAGTATAGTCATGTGCTACCACACATAGGCTTCAAACTTCATCATTTTAAAGAGGGGGAAACCAAGTCCAAGGATTGATATGACTATCAGCTATCCGTAGAATTTTGGAACACTATTCCTCTATCAGAACTAAAAAAAAAAAATAACGTACCTAATTTCAGTAGTTATGTTTTCCTTCTTTTTGCAGAAAATAAAATGTTTCCAAATTCTGTGTAAAGGTGAAAGAATGAATCATCAAGGGCCAAGGAAAGCTCTCTAAAATTGTCCATTGTTGTGAAGGAGTAGCATCGTTTCACAGATCTCTGTTTAAAAAAAACCTTATTAATTCTCCAAAAAAGAAGCATAGCTATTGCATGGCTTACAGTTCTCCCAGCAAAAGAGACCCAAATGTCTCTTTTTTAAAAAAAAATCCATAAAGCGGTGTCTACACTGGATTGTAATTGGGATGATTGAGTTTTAGTTTGGTCTTACTTCTTGCCCTTAGCTCCTACGCCTGCTGTCTGCAGGTATTGTCCTTTCCTTTCATAGATTTGACATTTTCTTTTGACCTTACCTTCTTAATGTGCCTTCATTTTCCAAATGCTTCATTTTTCATGCTTTCAAAAAATGGAGTCTTTTAAATAAGGACACCTGTCATGCTGTCAGTTTATAGGAAAATCAGCCTCGTAACCTAGACATCACGCATCTCTGTCTGGCTGCAGTCATTTTAGATAATAAGATTTAAAACAGAAAAGTTAAGTTTCATTCCCGAGAGCCTCAAACTGCACATTTTCTAGTTTCTTCCATTCTCTATGTACTCTTTTTCTTTTAATCTGTAACATTTATTCTCTCTGAACAATAAAAATACAGAAATAACAATAAATAAGCTAGGCATGGTGGTGCATTCCTGTCATCCCAGCATTTGGGAGACTGAGACAGGAGTATTGCAGGTTCAAGGCCAACTTCAGCAACTAAGTGGGTCCTTGTTTTAAAATTTAAAAAAATAAAATAAAATAGGGTTGGGGGTGTAACTCAGAGGAAGAATGTCCCTGGGTTCAATCCTCAGTATCACACACACATACAAAATAAATAATAATGTTAAATAATAATGTTAACCAGGCGTGGTGGTGCACACTTATAATCCCAGCATTTGGGAGGCTGAGACCAGAGGATCCAGGTTTTCGGACAGCCTCAGCTACCTAGTGAGGCACTCTGCAACTTAGTGAGACCCTGTTTCAAAATAAAGAATAAAAAATAGGGCTGGGGGTATAGCTCGGGGGTAGAATGCCCCTGAGTTCAATCCCCAGTACCACAAAAAAAATAATAATAATGTTAACCTTATTTATTGTTATTTCCGTATTTTTATTGTTCAGAGAGAATAAATGTTACAAATTAAAAGAAAAAGAGCACATAGAGAATGGAAGAAACTGGAAAATGTGCAGTTTGAGGCTCTCAGGAATGAAACTTAACTTTTTTCTATTTGAAATCTTATTATCTAAAATGACTGCAGCCAGACAGAGATGCGTGATGTCTAGGTTACGAGGCTGATAATAATAAATAATAATAAATGTTAATAGTAATGTTAAATAATAAGTAAATAAATATTTTCTCCCTGTCTTTGTGAGGATTCTCAGTGCTACAATTCAAGACAACTGACCATATGACAGACCACATAACTTATTACGCTCACTGTTTTTGGAGATTTCAGGGTTCAATCCATGTGAGATCCTGCTCAGTGTGTCTCAGAGTATGGCAGCGGGAAGCAGAAAGAGGGAGAGAGGAACGGCTCTGCTCTCACATCATGGAGACCAGAAACAAGAGAGCCAGCAGGCAAGGGGATTCAAAGACACAAGTACAGTCCCTACGGCTACACCTTTCCCAGCCACACCCCACCTGCCTAGGTGACCACCCAGTAAGTCCATTACAGTGGATTTATCCATTAATGAGATGACAATCCTCTTGACTTAATTCCCAGCTTATATTTCATTGCTTAACTAATAATGGAACACATCTATCAGTAAATTCAGCCAGGCATGATGGCGCACACCTGGAATCCCAGTACTGTGGAGGTTGAGTCAGGAGGATGACAGATTCAAGGCCACCCTCAGCAAATTAGTTTAGCAAGACTGTTTAACAACAAAAATAAAATAGGGCTGCGGTATAGGTCAGAGTTAGAATGGCCCTGGGTTCAATACTCAGTGCCAAAGTAAATACGTACATACATATATACATACATACATACATACATACACACACATACATATAAAATAAATAAATTCAACACGATATTGGGTCAGTTTTTCTTACTGCTTAGTGTTAGATAATGAGCTTCCCTTCCAAGTACGTAATTCATTTCTCTGCCAGGAAATTCTTGATCCTATAACCGGAGCCTGTGTTGATGTCTTCCTTGTAGGATGGCAACTATCAAATTTGCCCTCTGGGCTTTCATCACGTTTCAGTTGCTTTTCGCATGGGGAGGAGTGTATTTATCCTCGCTGTGTGGCAGAGGGTATCCACGTATATATTCACATGTGCAAATGCATGGTAAGCCATCCGGGGAAAGTCTTGTGTAAATGAAGTGCTACTGCCTCAAGCTAAAGCGGGTAGAGTAATGACTGACATGAGTCTCAAACATGAGCCAGTGTGTATAGTGTTTTCCATTCCATTTTCAAAACCACACCATAAGTAGTTTCTAGTTCTAGTTTACTAATGAGAAGAAAAACATTCCAGAGACTGTGAATCACTTCACACTGATGATTGAATGTGGGGGTAGTCCACCTCCAAACCACACCTCCAGCCCTTTTGATATTTTTAATTTTAAAACGGTCTGGCTGAGCTGCTGAGGGCCTTGCTAAGTGGTGGAGGCTGGCCTCAAATGTGCAGTCCTTAAAAGTGTTCACTGTAATAGCTGGAGGTTCTTGTTTAAATCTGAGTCTGTTTGGTTCCAGGCCTAAAGTTTTTCTATTAAGGTGTATGAGACTGGGAACAATGAGTAATTGAGTTTGAGGATTTGAAGATACACAGGGGCCTAATATCCTGACCACGGTGATGCTGGAAAGACGGATGGAACCAAGTGATGGTAGACTTTGAATGCCAGAACAGAATTTAGGTTTGTTATTGTTGTGTGTGTATATTACACAATTATGCTTGCATATTTTATATTCTGTTAAAAGCAGGAAATGTCAGTGAGGATTGGCCAGCCATTTCTAATAAAATATTGGAACTAAATTCAAAGAAGTACACACATATATGCACAGGTATATACATATATATTTATGTGTGCACATATATCCACAAGTACTAGACCTTTTTTTTAGGTGATAACAATTTTGAGTGGGGAGATGACAACAGGAGAGATTTGTTATAAGGTTTTAGACTAGGGGACTGGTTAGAGGACTCTTATTTTTCATTTCTCTTCCTTTTCTAATCCTTCTTTCTTCCCTTCCTCCCTCCCTCCCTTCTGTTCTTTCTTTCTTTTTGGTACTGGGGATTGAGTATAGGGGTGTTCTAAGTCTGAGCCACACCCCTCGCCCTTTTTTACATTTTTAATTTTGAAACAGGGCCTTGCTAAGTTGTGGAGGCTGGCCTACAAACTGTGATCCTCTTATCTCAGCCTCCCAAGTACTGGAATTACAGGCATGCACCACTGTGGTTGGCTTAGAGGACTCTTGAGATAGCTCAGAAAAGAAATATTGAGATTCTAAACCAGGCAAGTCATTTGAGAATGGAGAGGAGGGAGGGAGTGATGGGAGAGATTATGAGCCATAATGGAAGTTCATATAATAAATTTCGTTGGATAACTTCCAAATCATGCTTGACTTAGGCAAACCACAGTACACTATTCTTCAGCATGCCTACACTGTCTTAGTTTGAAAACAACCCAGGTTATTCTGTAGGTACTAAAAGACTATAATTAAAATTAGCCCACTTACAAAAAATGTAAAGGATAAGGAGGTGGCTTAATTGAGGTTCAGGAGAGCTAGCTATTTATGGTGAGAACTTCAACCTATCCCAGGATATTACTTTTATAAACATTCAGAAGTTTGGGAAGAGGACTCTCAGAACCAGGTTATTCTAATTCCACTAATTGGCTGCCACCACCTGCATTACATTAATGGATATTCTGCCAGTTTTTCCCCCTACTGAGTCCCAAACATATGTGGTCCCACTGCCCCAGATACACAAATCGCCCACTAAAGTCACTGCAACTTATGGCTCCTGCTGACGGGGTTGGCGGGGTCTTCATTACCATGGATCTGCCTGGGTGCACCTTGTCACCATGTCTCTGTCGGCTTATGTTGCTCAGAAAGAGCTCTTACATATGCAGAAGCTTGAAAACTAAGAAGGGAAAATAGGAGAAAGAAAGCATCAGTATTAATGGCCTAATTTCAGGCTCAGCTTAGGATCTGGGCAGATGCTGGCAAAAAAGACAGATTCAGGGTTTGGCAAAGAAAGAGTCCTGGCCTTTCGAACAAAAATCCTACTCAGATTTTAAGGGCTGGTGGGAAAAGCATTTCAGGTTACATGAGCATTCCATTTGTGAGTGGATTTGGGAGTGTTTGATGCAAAAATCACTTCATCCAAAACCATTTGGAATAAGAGTTTTGGATGGGACTCCACGTTAGCCTAGAGGCAGTATTCTAAATTTAGTCTCACTTTTGAATCGTGAAAACTCTTCGATGGGGTCAGACCCACCGTGGTTCTGAGCAGTGCTTAACTAACTTAATGGGCCAAGACTTCATTTTGCATGATTTTTATGGGATTTGCAGATGTATCCAGAGTGGCATTAGCAGGAACGAAAGTCCAGAATCGGCCACCAGGTGGCGCTTTTGGCCTTCCTTTCTTCACATGTCACTCAGCCAAATCAGGATTTACGGATGCTCAGGGCTGTGACATGAGACATTCCCTTCCAGAAGGGTAACATTAACCCTCTTCAGATTCCTTAGAAGCAGTAGACTGGTCCTAATGACCAGATTTGGTCTATTCAGTGAACCAGATCACTCTATACACGGACAAGGTAGGAGACACATCCGACCAAACGACAGTGATCATCTCAACATTTTTACGAGGGCTTCCTTGGTGCAAGACACTGGGCTCATTAGCTCCGGATCTCCGGGTTCAGAGCATTACCTCATGGTCGTTATCGTAATCTTCACAAGAGTCCTGTGTAGAGGTACAATCGTTGTTGTCATTCCTTTTCTGGAAGAGGGTACGGAGACTCGTAGAGGTCAATCGTCACACGGTAGTTTAGTAACGTAGCTGGCGAGGAAATGCAGCCGCCTACTCCAGAGACCTGAATCCGCTCATCTGCCTGAGATCGGCCTGCATCGGTGGCTTAGGCTAATGTCCCGGGAACTGTTTTGGTTTTTTTTTGTTGTTGTTGATGTTTTTTTCCTTCAGCAACTGGTGTTTAAAACTTAGAAGAATTTTTTTTTTTTTTTTTTTTTTTAAGATTTAGTTGTCATTCAGGTTCCATTGAGCCAGGCATGGGAGCGCATACTTGTCATCCCAGTGCTTGGGAGGCTGAAATAGGAGGATCGCAAGTTGGAGGCCAGCCTCAGAAACTTAGCCAGACCCTGTTTCAATAAATAAATAAATAAATAAATAAAAATAGGACTGAGGACGTAGCCTGGAAGTAGAATGCCCCTGGGTTCCACCCCCAGAAGAAAGAAAGAAAGTAAGTTCGTTGCACTGAGTATCTTTCTGGATGGGTGCATTTTAGGAATAGCTACAAGAAGGGTCACAATAGCACATTTAATACGTTCCGACCACCTTTGTGCATTGAAATGACAGGTGCATTTCAGTTATACAGAAAGACTACAGTCGCCACCGTACTACACTGAGGTGGTACGGTGAATTAATTAAAAAAAAAAAAAACAACAACAAAAAAAAACACCAGCATGCCTGCAATTGCTTAAAATGCACTTCCCAGTAGGAGGACCCCTGAGCTCCCCTTTCTTGTTAATAGGATTGTCACTTTTTTTCTCTCCCTAACTCTGAACAACAGAGAACACTGCCTAACGCTGGTCCCTGTAGAGGCTCCAAGTCAGCAGAGAATGGAGAAACATGAGCTTCATTCAGAGCCCCATTGCCTTTATTTGGTAGAGACCTTTTGGGAAGCTGCTTAATCAGAAAGAGAGACGTAATTCAGCAGGACACTGGGGCCTTCCCCATCCTGACAACTGCCTTAATCTTAATTACTCGATTCACTCCTACGAAGAGTCAGATTAATGCACCTGTTCGAATACCACCCAGCTCCCCTAATTAATGTAAATCGTAAGACGCTCAGGAGGTGTTTGGAAGCAGAACGAGGGTCATTCCTATAATTTGAAAACATCCTAATTAGGAATGTGTTCTTGGAGAGGGGGTCCCTGGTATACTCCCTCTGGGAAAATTTACAGAAAAGAAAAACAACAAACAAACAGAAAAACCTGAGTAGAAGCGAGCCGTATTGGGAGCGTGTTATGCGGAGCGCAGAGAAAATAAAAGAGCAGAGTCCACGACAGTGTGGGACTTTGGTCTCACATCAAATCAACCCCCAGAGTGGTCCACGTGTTAGAAAGCTCCAGAAATACAATTCAAGATTCTGAATATATTAGAAACAGTTTTCAGCCTTTAGCACACAACTCCGTTTGCTGTGATCACCACGACCACCATCATCACCCAAAATAATTACGACTGTTTATTTAACATGGTATACAAACAGAGAGTAAGTAAACATTGTCTTTCTCACCTGGAGGTTGAATATCTCTATGTAGGCAATAAAGAGAAAGTATTTTGTTTTAGTGTGCATGGTACTGGGGATTGAACCCAGGGACTTTCTACCTCTGAGCTACACCCCCGGCCCTTTTTAAAAATTTTTAATTTTGAAACTGGGTCTTGATAAGTTGCTGAGAGTCTCACTAAGTTGCTGAGGGCTGTCTCGAACCTGTGATCCATGATCCTGCTGTCTCAGCCTCCCAAGTATTGGGCTTACAGGAATGTGTCATCATGCCCAGCTTTAAATTAAAATAAATAGGAGGAAGCTGGGCATGGTGGTCCATACCTGAAATCCCAGTACTTGGGAGGCTGTGATTGGGAGGATTTCAGGTTGAAGGCCAGCCTCAGCAACTTAGGCTCTCGACAACTTAGTGAGACCCTGTCTCAAAATTAATTAATTAATTAATTAATTAATTAATTAGGGCTGATGATAGAGTTCCGAGGTAGAATGTCCTTGGGCTCCATCCCAAGTCCCCCCTTCAACCCCTCACAACCCCCCGCGTGTGTGTGTGTGTGTGTGTGTGTGTGTGTGTGAACAAAAAAACAAAACAACAACAAACCAAACTAAAAATGAATAGGAGGAGTGAGAGTTAACTGCACACCAGGGGAGGGGGCATTTTAGTCTTCAAAGACCGAGAGTTCAAAATACAAAGCGATGGCCCCATAATACTGTATCTCTGTAGGGTAGGAGTTAAGAAAGTGCAGGGCAGGTGGTGAGAAATGAGGTTTGCAAGGAAAGCAGAGACTGAAAATTCAGGGACTTGGAGAAAGAGGTCAAGGTTCATCCTAAGACATGAAGGAATTTAAGCCAAACACCTCTGCACCATAGAAAGATGGTCCCAGACATGATGGGGAGAGAAAATGACTGAGAACGGCAGGGTGGGGGCAGCCAGGGGCGTCGGCAGTGTGGAACAGAGAGAAGGAAGTGCTAGCACCGGTAATGGGGACTGGCAAGAGTACTGAGACTTAGTACACAAATGACATCGGGCGGATTAGCGCGTGAACACGTGGCGTCCAGAGGTATAGGAGAGGATGCTTCTGGGACCTAATACTGTATAATTTATTTTTAAGACCGGCGGTTTTGCAAGCACAATATTGAAGTAATAACAACAGCAGCAACAACAGAGAATGTGGTAGCCTCAAGATGCTGGTGCACAAACTGGGCGCCCTGGAGGAGCGAGAGGAGACGGAAATCGTCGACTCATTTGGAGTCTGATCCCAGGACCGTCTCGTCATCGGCATGCAAAAGTGAGTTTCAGTTTTCTAGACGGTGAGCTTTGCTTCCTGCACCATACTCGGGGAGAATGTCATAGCCACTTACTGGGTCCCATGGCTTCTGTCATCGACATAATCGTAACCTCATACTTGGTTGGTTTTCCAGCTCTAAGGAAATATTAAACATTGTCCAAAAAGTGCTGTGGGCAGTAGAGACCTAGCACTCAAGGAAAGGCACAAGAAGAAATGGCAACTGTTTCTTATTCTTCTCCTCCTCCTTCTCTTCCCCTCCCTTTTCTTGCTAGGTCACTGATAGTCTCACTACCTTGCGGAGGCCGTCTCTGAACCTGTGATCCTCCTGTCTCAGCCTCTCAAGTACTGGGATTACAGGTGTACACCCCCACACCTAGGGGCTATCATTCATTTGACTTGATTCCTAGGATCTGCTGAATACCAGCTTGCTGTGGACTGAATTCGGCTCTGCCCAATTTAAATGGTGAAGCTCTAAGCCCCGCTGGGACTTTATCAGGAGATAGGGAGAAGCCACACCTTGCTAGACCTTGACCGTGAATGTCCCAGCTTCCAGAACTGTAAGAAAATAGATTCGTGCAATTCTGAGCCATCCAAGCTGCTACAGTTGGGTTCTGGAATGTCCTCAAAGGCCCCCATGTTAAAGGCTTTGTCCCCAGGTTGGCGCTACTGGGGATTGTAGAAATTTTAAGAGAGAGATCCTAGAGGGAGGTGTTTAGGTCTTTGGGAATGTGCTCCTGAAGAGGCTACTGGGATCCCTAGCCTCTTCCTCTACCTCTTCCTCCTCTTTTCCTTCCTTTTCCCTCTCTCATTCTCTCCTATGAAGTGAGTGGTTGTGCCATTCCACAGGCTTCTGCTCTGATGTCATGAACCCTAACTTCCAAAAGCGTTAGTCAGAATGTACCTTTCATCTTTATAAGTGGATTTTCCCAGGTTATTTGCTATAGTGATGGAAAGCTGAGTAACACACCAAGGATGACATTTCATTATGGCAACCCTGCCAGGTGAATAATACCCAGTTCTAATTAATCAGAAGGATGCTCTTACTGCCAACAATCAGGTATGCATTTAGCAGGGAGATTGGCATGGAGTTTATCTTAAGAACAAAATACTTCTGGATGGATTCGACAGCTTTTTATAGCACACATTTAAATTTTTCAAAGTCCATTGGCAGGAATATTCTTTGAGATGCTACATATGAGTTCTCACAATAGAAATAAATGACTTCTTACAGTATCTCCTGCAGAAAACCATGTAGTTAATTTTGTTTCATAATGAAAGGGATGGCTTGTTATAGGATATTTCTATTTCCAGAAATGGTATGGTGTGCCAGTAGCCACCATGTCATTCTGAAAGGATAGTTGTTACAAGATCCTTCCAGAAAGATTTAGAAAAAAAATATTTTGATCAAATAAACATAGAAAATGATGCTCTATCACAACAAACTTCAGCTGGTTTACTTTATCACTGGACCTATTGCAACTTTCTGCAAAGAGTGGATTGGATGAATTCAACAGTAGTATCCATTGTAAATCTAAAGAAGTAGATGTATGATGCAAAGTTTTTAAAATCTGTTTGACAAGGGGATATCTCCACTTAACACAAAATGAAACCTGTGAAGCCGGGCGTGGTAGCACATGTCTGTAATTTAAGAATTTGGGAGGCTGAGACAGGAGGTTCACATGTTGGAGCCTGTGCAATCTAGTGAGACCCTGTTTTAACATAAAAAATACAAACACATAGAACTGGGGGTATATTTTGAAGGTAGAACACCTCTGAGTTCAATCCCTAGGATCACGAATGAATGAATGAATGAATGAATGAATGAATGAAATAAAACTTGTAGAATTTATGTCTTGAAGGATACACAACTTCCTTAGTCGGTCCAATTTTAAAATGAGGAAGCATTTTGCAAAGGGAGGAATCGCTGTTATCAGTAGACTTTAGAGCAAACAGACAAGAAAAAGAAATTCTAGATATTTCCCACAGAACAAGATTTAACACTCAGGATTCGGTGCAGGCAGCAGTTTTGAAGAGGTGGCGAGAGCGAAAGGCAGGGGTAGGAGATGCTGCCGCTGTGTCTTTAGGTCTCAGCCCACAAACTGCGTTCAGAAGCGCAGGAGGGTTCTGCGGCCATGTGCGTGAGCTTCCAAGGCCAAAGAAACAAACAGGACTGGAGTGCAGCGCCCCCTGCAGGAATCCCAGCAACCCGGCCGGCCCGCAGCAGGAAGTGGAGAGGTTGGGGGGTCCAGGCGCACGGTGGAGGTCCTGTCCACTGAGACTGTGCATGAGCTCCCTCTGCTGGAAGAAAGTAGCCGGAAGGAGAGAGGGAGGAAGAGAGGGGAGGAGAATGAGCACGAGCGAAGGAGAAGAAAAAGATGAGGAGGAGGGGAAGGAATAGGAGGAGGAGGAGAAGGGGAGTAAGAAGAGAATGGGGAAGGGAGGGAGAAGAAGAAGGGGAGAAGGGGAGGGGAGAGCTAGAGGAAGATGAAGAGGAGGAGGAAGAGGAGGAGGAGGAGGAGGGAGAGAACAGGAGGAGGGAGGGAAAAGAGAGAAGAAAAGAAGAAAGAGGAGGAGGAAGAGGAAGAGGAGGAGGAGGAGCGGGAAGAGGAGAAGGAGGAAGAGAAAGAGGAAGAAGAAGAAGAAGGAGCGAAAAGAAGAGAGAATGAGGAAGAGAGAAAGGAGAAGGAGGAAGAGGAGGAGAGAAAGGAGGAGGAGGAAGAGGAGGAGAGAAAGGAGGAGGAGGAAGAGGAGGAAGAGGAAGAGGAGGAGGAAGAGGAGGAGGAGGAGGGAAAGGAAGAGGAGGAGGAAGAGGAGGAGGAGGAGGGAAAGGAAGAGGAGGAGGAGGGAGAGGGAAGTGGCAGAGTCCCAGTGGGGTCCCATGGCAGCCCGCCCGCAATGCCCGCAGCGCCCGCAGCGCGGCCTCATCCTCGCAGGCGCCCCTCGGAGCCAGCCGCCCTGGGGACACGTGTTCTCCACACAGGAGCTCCTCCGGGCTGGCGACAAATGTCAAATCCCAGCCGTCGCCCCAGCTGAGATCCATTTCACCTTTCTCATTGCAAACCCTGGTGAGAGACACAGAAGCCGAGTTTAGGAACTGCCCCCACTCTCTCCTGGAACTTCTCCGCGATGCTCCGTGCTTATGGAAGCTTTTCTTCTCCCCGGGGAGGGGGCAGGTCACTTGTATCTGAGCCTGGTAAGGGTAGGGCGCAAAGCGAGCCGAGGAGCAGCGTGCAAACGCGGCCTTTATTTGGGGGACTTGTGAGCGTCTGTGGATTTGGAAGATGGAGCAAGAGGCCCGTGTGAACCCGAGCTCTCCGCTTTGGGCCGCCGCTTGGATGAGCATCCTGTGCGTTGGGGTGTGGTTTGCAAGACACAGGCGGGTGCCCGGTGACAGACGCCACCTTGGTGACTGGGACATATCTTCCCCAAGCAAGTGCTCAATAATGTAGCACAAACGGATTAAAAGAATAAGAGAAGCAGCGCCGAGCAGTTCGTCTCTGTGGCTGGAAGTCTTTTGTTTCTTTGTAATCTCCTTAAATGTGATTGCCCAGTGGTGGTGAAAGCTCTTAGGTTTAATGGACTCTCGAGTTATTTTGGAGATGAGACATGTTTTATACTTGTATAAAAACACTTTATACCAGGACCCTGATGCTAAAATCGGTACCCTCGCCAGCGGAGAGAGCATTGCGAAAAGGGTTCCTAAAGAGGTTTGAGACTCTTGATGATGATAAATAAAGAATCATTACAATAATACCAACCTCCAAGATTAACGCAACAGAAATAGAAAAGCAGGAGATGGTACTATTTATTATTTTGCCCCTTGGGGGGCTTTCAGTTTAAAAAAAAAATAAAAATGTTTTCAGAACCTGCACTTAACCCTGGCAAGTCTAACTGCTCCAGGTACATAGATTTGAAGTAGCTGTTCAGATTGTCAATACATGGTACTCAAGGCTCAGTAGGAGCCCTGCCATTGTGAATTTTATTAACGAAGAATTGTCAGGGAGGTATTGGCTTCCTTCAAAAAGCAATATGCTTCTCAGTTGCTTTGGTCTGACTTCAGGAAATTCACGGGGGATGTGTAACTTAAAAGAGTTCAGAGTGAAATACGTCATAGTATTGCCCACATCTTTGAAAGTATTTCCCAAAACAAAACAACAACAACAACAAAACAAAACAAAATAAAACATTATAAGGTTTAGAGCAGGTTTTGTAGTACAGACCTGTAATCCTAGTACTTGAGAGGCTGAGCCAGGAGGATCTCAGGTTCAAGGCCAGCCCCAGCAACTTAATGAGGCCCTCAGCAACTTGGCAAGACCTTATTTCAAAATAAAAAATGACATATCTGTAATCCCAGTCCTTGGGAGGCTGAGTCAGGAGGAATGCAGGTTCAAGGCCAGCCTCAGCAACTTAGGGAGGCCCTCCTCAACTTAGTGAGGCCCTGTTTCAAAATTAAAAAAAAAAAAAATAGGACTGGGGGTGTAGCTCAGAGGTAGAATGTACCTAGGTTCAATCTCCAGTATCAAATAAATATATAAATATATTTTTAAAAATAGGGCTAGCCGGGCGTGGTGGTGCATGCTTATAATCCTACTATTTGGGAGGCTGAGACTGGAGGATCTGGGTTTACAGATAGCCTCAGCTATTCAGGGAGGCCCTCTGCAACTTAGTGAGACCCTGTTTCAAAATAAGGAATAAAAGATAGGGCTGGGGGTGTAGCTTGGAGGTAAAACACCCCTGGGTTCCATCCCCAGTACCACACACAAAATAATAATAATAATAATGATGATAATAATAATGATAATAATAATAATAATAATAATACTAAAGCTGGTGGTGTAGCTTGAATGTAGAACACCCTGGGTTCAATCCCCATTACCACACACACACACACACACACACACACACACACACACACACATACATGTATGCATATGTAGATATAAGGTTTGGGTTTCTCTATCATTTGGAAATACAAATGTATAAAAAAGAGAACATTGATACTCTTGTAAAAGGGCGTGAGATCATCTTTAGCTCCCATGGAATGCTTCAGGTTTTCTTTTTCATAATTTCATCAGTGCACTGTAATTATACACCATATTGAGACCACGCCTCGATGTAGGCACACATGGCTCGGTGTGCTTCATCCAATCCTGCCCTCCTCGTGTGGAATGCTTTGAATGACTCCAATTTTCTTCTCAGATCTCAAAAGCAGTTTGTTAGATTTCACTGAAATCGACCAATTTCTTTGAGCTAGAAAGGTTAGGAAAAAATCACCTTGCGTTGCTTGTTTTCAAAAGCCATTGCAGGTCGAAAAGCAGCCTGTCTCTGTAACTCTGGAAGACGCTCTTTTCTGTGTTTTCTTTTTAAGAGAATAAATCGGGATGCTCTGGACACTTGTAGACAGAGAGAATGGAATATGCAGTGTGATTTTCAAAATGAGGATGGCGTGTCTTCTAAATTTAACCTGCTAGGCCAAAACAGTGGCTGAAATTTAGGCTTTTTTTTTTTTTTTTTTTTTTTTTTTGCGGTACTGGGAATTGAACTCAGGGGCATTCTACCTCTGAGCTATACCCCCAGCCCTATTTTTTGTTCTTTATTTTGAAACAGGGTCTCACTAAGTTGCAGAGTGCCTTTCCAGGTAGCTGAGGCTGGCCTCGAACCCGGATCCTCGGGTCTCAGCCTCCCAAATACTGGAATTACAAGCATGCACCACCATGCCTGGCTGAAATTTTGGCTTTGAAAAAGGCTAAGTTCAGGTGTGGTGGCAGACACCTGTAATCCCAGTACTTGGGAAGTTGAGATAGGATGATCACAGGTTTGAGGCCAGCCTTGGAAAATTGGTGAGAATTTCAGCAACTTGCACACCTGTAATTCCAGTACTTGAAAAGTTGATTCATGAGGATCGCAGGTTTGAAGCCAGACTCAGCAACTTAGTGAGGCCCTGTTTCCATAAAAAGAATAAAACATAAATAAACAGAAAGAAGGAAAAAGGCTAAAATTTGTCATAATTTGAGAGCATGGTGAGCTTCTATGGAGTTGTCAAAACATGGAAGCAGTTATCAAAAATATCAGCAGCACATTTCCCAGATGTTGTCTGAGTTGTTAAGTGATCAAAAGTCATTACATTCTCCAGACTTTCTTTTTGAAAATTCAACAAAGTGAAATATGTAAAGAGTACGGTCGCAGGACAGAGGAACTTCAGCACATGTTAATGGGGAATACCAGCGATTGTAGAAAACAGGACCCACACTCTACTCGGTAGCCTGCCTGCACCAATTTCCACATCTGTAGAGTTTAGTTTATGAAATCGCAAAGTCAGGAACAATCACCAGTCACATGAACTAGTTATTTCTCTCCTTTCTTGATCCTTCTATGTCTTCCTCCTTCTTTGCTTTCTTACATTGTGTGTGTGTGTGTGTGTGTGTGTGTGTGTGTGTGTGTGTGTGTGTATTTTACTGGGGAATTGAACCTGGGGGCATTCTACCTCTGAGCTACACACCCAGCTCTATTTTTCTTTTAAAGAAGGATCTCATTAAGTTGCTGAGGCTGACCTCTAACCTGCAGTCCTCTTGTCTCAGCCTCCCAAGTACTAGGATTATAGTTGTGTGCCACCATACCTGACTTTTACATTTTTTAAAACTTCCAGCCAGGTGTGGTGGTGCATGCTTGTAATCCCAGTACTTGGGAGGCTGAGATAGGAGTATTGCAGGTTCAT
The DNA here is from genome assembly GCA_004027655.1 of Graphiurus murinus. NCBI lineage: Eukaryota > Metazoa > Chordata > Mammalia > Rodentia > Gliridae > Graphiurus > Graphiurus murinus. Next base: position 5,061 of record PVLC010002317.1, on the reverse strand, counting down.
AGCCAGCCTCAGCTACTTAGGGAGGCCCTCTGCAACTTAGTGAGACCCTGTTTCAAAATAAAGAATAAAAAATAGGTCTGGGGGTATAGCTCAGAGGTAGAATGCCCCTAAGTTCACTCCCAGGTACCACAAAAAAAAAAAAAAATCCAACTGATGATTAGTTTGTTAGCACCTATTTGAAGGCACTTGAATAAAATAAAAGTCAAGTGAAGAAGTTAAGCACAAATAAAATAAAAATAAAACAAGTTAAGCACAATCTCTACCTAGATGGAATTTTGGGGCTAGTGGAGAGAGTGAAATATTAACCCAGATTTTCAGAAATGATTATGGCAGATATGGTCTTTCTTATGGAGTCGTTCATGAGTGAGGCGTTAACAAGCTGTCAGCTAGACATCTGACGGGAAGAGGGTGGCTGGTATTCATTTCATAATTTCACAGGAAGCTCTAATCTGATGATCTTCAAAGGTCACTTCCAAGTGATGGCATACAATAGTACTAAGAAGGAACAGGGCTTTTTCCTCATTGTGGGAGAATTTCAATCTTCAAATCGTGTTTGGAGGTCCTCTAAGGAGCTTAGAAGGGTTCTTGGGTATTCCTGGGTTTTCTGGAACCTCTCTGAGGGGCAGAGTGTACACTGGGGCTGTGAAACTCCTTTGGACTTTGCTCAGAACATAGACAGTCTCTGCTGTTAACACCGTGTTAACACACATCGTGTTAGCACGGCGTTAACACACACACACGTGTGCATAGGAAAGTAGGCTGTGGGTGGTCCAGGTCCCATGTGCTTCTGATATGACTTAGTTTTGTGAGCATGGTGTCACACAGAGTGAGGACTACCTGTCTGTCCTCTTCTGTACGTTTGATAAAAGTATTCTGCTAAAAAGAAATAACCAGCTGGGCATGGTGGTGTATGCCTGTAATTCCAGTACTTGGGAAACCGAGACAGGAGGATCACAAGTTCAAGGCCAGCTTCCGAAACTTAGCAAGACACTCAGCAACTTAGTGAGAACTTGTTTCAAAATAAAAAGGGCTAGGGGGTGTAGCTCGTTGGTAGAATATCCCTGGGTTTAATCCCCAGTACCACAAAAAAAGAGAAAAGAACAAAAAAGAAATACCAACTATTGATTAAGTTCCAATTTGGGATGTTATTTTCAGTTCCAGAAACTTATAAGAATGTATAATTCCATAGAAATATTTTATTCTATCTTTGATTCCTGAGCTATATAGTCCATTTCCTCCTCCTCCTCCTCCTCTCCTTCTTGCAGTGGAGGTTGAAACCAGAGGCTTTCTATCTCCCAGCTATATTCCCTTGAACCTACAATCCTCCTGTCTCAACCTTCCAAGTGCTGGGATTAGAGGTGTGTGCCACCATGACTGGCTTGACTTTTCCTTATAAGAATCAGCTGAAGTACCTACCCTTACTTTGTGATCACTTCTTTGCACAGATATGGACTTGTTGCTGTCCTTGATACTCAAAATTAAGCACTGTGTACATTTTGAGATTGGACAGTCGTCTGTATTGTGACTGTGCGCTTTATTTGCATAGGAGACTAGTATATGTAGTTTATTATCATAACCTCAGTAACCAAACATTGTACCTGGTAGCTAGTTAGTTCTCAGCAATTATTACATTTACTAAATGCTCCAAATATTGGGTAATTTCCCCATGCCACAGATACCTACTTTTATAACTATAACATTAGCACATTTGCTTTGCTGGTCGCCACATAATACAGTTGACTGGCTTTGGGGTTCTTATCAGCTTATCAGATTAATTTTATTTCATTTATGAAGGTCTTAAGGAACCCAGCATTAGGTGGGTCAGTCATGCTGAGGAGGGATTTTGAGAATAAAAAGACGTGAACTGGACCGTTCAGATCCAGCTAGGATGTTCCTGTGGGAAAGGAGCCGTTACCAGCTTCAGCGACCTCTCACACAAAGACTGTGCACTTGGAGTCTGGGAAGAACAAGGAAATCAAAAGTAAAACTTCAAGATCATTCTGAAAATGCCAAGGCATAATGCAGAAATTTTATGGGCTTACATTTGAAAGGTGCCGCATTATAGTACTGATTTGACTGATTTGAAATTCATACAAAATTTCATCAGCTTTTAAGGGGATAAAATTCACCAGAGAAAGAGATGTTACAAACCTGGACTCATTCGTGACGGTGTTCACATTCAGGTGAGATTGTCCTGGTGGGCGACTGGGACTTCAAGCTCAAGTGACAAATCTGGGCAAAGTGACTTGGCACTTACAGAGCCAAGTGTCAAACACACACACCATTCACGCTGGAAATGACACTCCTACGAGCTTATCATAAACCAATAGTGAGAGAATAGATGAAGAAATATTTATGTAAAAAGCATTTCCTTCCGGCTCCCATGCATACCCTTCCTCCTCCTCCCCATAACGATTGGCACTGGTGACTTCCTACATGCACTTAGCATTTTTTAAACTGTTACCTTCTCTGTGTCTCAGTCTTCCCTTGCAGGTTGGAGGACAGCCTCAACAACGCAGCAAGACTTTCAGCAATCTAGTGAGGTCCTGTTTCCAAACAGAAAGTTAAAATAGGGCTGGGGGTATAGCTTTGAGGTAGAACACCCTTAGGTTCCATCCCTGGTATCACAAAAATAAATAAATAAATAAATAAATAAATAAATAAATAAATAAATAGATAATAAGAACGCTACCACCTATCACCTTAACCTGGCCTTCAATCAAGAGCTTCTTTAAGGACATCGTTAAGTAGCTAATTAAGAAGGTGTTTAATGTACTTCCTCTCCAGGGCTTGCTTCTCCTCTTTATTAGGAGTTGCAAATAAAACAACGCAATAACCTGGATCCACTCCCAAACTAGATACTAATGCTTCACGGAAGCGTCCTTCAAGACAAAGGAACCTACAGGGCGTAACTTCCTCCTTCCTCCTACCAAGTCCTGTTTTGTTATCTGGTTCCACCAGACAGATGAAGAGCTCTTTATCCCACGTTGGCAGAGTGACACCCGACACCCAGTCGTGGCTGGTTGCCACAATCGCAGAGGGTCTTTGATTCTTTCATAAATAAATAAAATTAAAGGCGCTCAGCGTGGGACAGTTTGCCTGTGTATCTCCAAGTCTCACACAAGTGGAAGCTGCTTATATCTTTGATTTTTAAGCTCCTTTGTCAACCTGCAGTGGAAAAGAAAAGAAAACAAAACAAAACAAAAAGAAAGAAGAGAGAGAGAGAGGGAGAGAGGGAGAGAGAATGTCAAACAATGCCTTCCTTTTACCTGCCTGCTTTTCTGCTAAGCATCTAGCAGTTGCCAGGGCTGTACCATAGCAAATGGCTTTTTTTCTTAATAGATAATGGAATAATCTAGGGAGAAAAAGTCATATTCCATTTTCATTGAACAATTTCTCAAGCATCTACAGGGTCAGGGGTGTTGACTAAGTGGAACTCAGTTACTGAAACTTTGTGATTTGCAGGTTGGGGAACCTGAGGGGAGGGAATAATGGATATATTACAGGATATAGAGGACTTTGGTTGTCTTTGAAATAATAGTATTCATTCTGGGAAGATAATTTAGCTTTGAGCTGGGTGTGGTGGTGCACACCTGTAATCCTAGTTCTTGGGAGACTGAGATAGGAAGATTGCAGTTTGGAGACCAGCCTCAGCAACTTAGTAGGGACCTCAACAACTTAGACCTTGTTTCAAAGTAAAAAATAAAGTAGGGCTGAGGGTGCAGCTCAGAGATAGAGAAGTCCTGATTTAAATCCCCAATACCACCGGGAGAGAGAGAGAGAGAGAGAGAGAGAGAGAGAGAGAGAGAGAGAGAGAGAGAGGTATTTTACTTTGGAAAGTACATGTTGTATAGAATTTTGTGAAACATTTGGGATATCTGATTTTCTCTTCCAGGACTTTGATCCTTGAATGCAGCTGTGTAAGATAGAAAATGATTAGAGATGTCTCACTGATTCAATGAAAGATTCTCTCTAATATGGATCAAATTCTGTTCCATTTAAAAATTTGTTAAAATCCTAGCCATTGATATCATGTGAATGTGACCTGATTTGGGAATAGGATTCTTGCAGGTGCAACCTAGTTAAAATGAAGTCATTCTCAGCCAGTAGCATGTGCTTGTAACACTTGTACTTGAGAGTTTGAGACAAGAGGATCACAGGTATGAGGACAGTCTCAGCAAGGAGTCATCAACCTGGAGAGATACTGTTTCAAAATAAAAATAAAATAGGGCTAGGGCTGAATCTCAGAGGTAGAATGTCTCTAAGTTCAATCCCCAGTATCACCCCCCCCCCAAAATGAGAGGTCATCCTGCACTAGGCTGGACCCTAGTCCACTAGGACTGGTGTTCTTCTAATGCAAAAAAGAAGAAACGTACACCCAGTCACAGTCTTCTTCCTATGGAAAGGTAGCTATGCAAAGATGCAGGCAAAGCTTTCTTTTTTTGTTGTTGTTGCAAATCAAAGAATGTCTGGGGCAACTAGAATCTAAAAGAGGCAAGAAATATGTCTCCCCTAGCGGATTTGGAGGGAATACAGCCCAGTAAACACTTGATTTCAGACTTTTAGACTTTAAAACTGTGAGAAAATATTTTTTGGTGTTTTGTGTTAAGCTGCCAAATTGGTGGTAATTTGTTACATCGACATAAAGAAACTGCAGCCCCTTCTGTTTTATTCTTCTGTCTTGACCTTCCGAGATAACAGGCTTCTGGTTCCTTTCCTAGCCTGGTTCTTCACGTCCTCTTTTATTGTTTGAGTTTCCCCATAGTCTTCCCGATGAATTCCCCAAAGAGAATTAACCCAAAGAGATTTCTGTGGCTTGCTTCAAACTATCAAACATTTCATTTTATCAAACGTTTCTTATTGTCGCCGCTGGTATCATTTGACATTGGCCGGTAGTCAGAATCTCTCCCTCCCTTCTTCCTTCCCTCCCTCTTCTCCCTTTTCCCTTCTCTCCCTTCCTTCCTTCCTTCCTTCCTTCCTTCCTTCCTTCCTTCCTTCCTTCCTTCCTTCCTTCCCTCCCTCCCTCCCTCCCTCCCTCCTTCCTTCCTTCCTTCCTTCCTT